>CABHPQ010147777.1:1462-16324 GCA_902168405.1 Peromyscus aztecus
CGGAGAGGAAGGAGGAGGAAGAGGAGGAGAAGAGGAGGAGGAGGAGAGGAGGAGGGGAGGCGCTCCGGTCGCCGTCAGTGGGCAGCGGAGACGCGGCATGCCCCTGGCAGGGGAGAGCGGGCTGTCCTCAGCTGGGCCATGGGGACCCGCGCGCTGACAATGCCGGGGTGACAGGAGCAGCGCCAGCCACCCCGCCACCTCCACCACCATCACCTCCCGCACTCAGCCTCCCCACCGGCCAGCACCAGCACCAGCCTCCGCGTCTCTCTCTCAATCTCTCTCTCTCTCTCTCTCTCTCTCTCTCTCTCTCTCTCTCTCTCATTATTGTCTCCCACTCTCCAGGGGATGGGGTCGGCTGATGATTAGGTCGGAAGCAAGATCTTCCTCTAAAGTAATATTTATGTAGGGAGAGAGAGAGAGAGAGAGAGAGAGAGAGAGAGAGAGAGAGAGAGAGAAGAAACGGGAGGAGGGGATACGGAAATTAAACCCTTTAAGTCAATGCATATTGTGGTGACACCGGCACAGGAGCCCTCACGGTGGAGTCGGCCAGGGCTGTGCGTTCCCAAAATATGACCAGGGGTGCTTGGATGTGTCGGCAGTATGACGACGGCTTAAAAATCTGGTTGGCAGCACCCCGGGAGAACGAGAAACCGTTCATCGATTCAGAGCGGGCTCAGAAATGGCGACTGTCTCTGGCTTCACTCCTGTTTTTCACAGTCCTGCTCTCTGATCACTTGTGGTTCTGCGCCGAGGCCAAGCTGACCCGGACCCGGGACAAAGAGCATCACCAACAGCAGCAGCAGCAGCAACAGCAGCAACAGCAGCAGCAGCAGCAGCAACAGCAGCAGCAGCAGCAGCAGCAGCAGCGACAGCAGCAGCGGCAGCGGCAGCAGCAGAGGCAGCGACAGCAGGAGCCCTCCTGGCCCGCGCTCCTGGCCAGCATGGGGGAGTCCTCGCCCGCCGCCCAGGCACACAGACTCCTCTCCGCCTCCTCGTCCCCCACCCTGCCCCCCTCCCCGGGAGGCGGCGGCGGCGGCGGCGGCGGCAGCAAGGGCAACCGAGGCAAGAACAACCGGAGCAGGGCTCTTTTTCTAGGAAACTCTGCCAAGCCGGTGTGGCGCCTGGAGACTTGTTACCCTCAGGGCGCCTCCACCGGCCAGTGCTTCACCGTGGAGAGCGCGGACTCCGTGTGCGCCAGGAACTGGAGTCGGGGGGCGGCCGCGGGGGAGGAGCAGTCGTCCAGGGGCCCTCGGCCAACTCCCTTGTGGAACTTGTCGGATTTTTACCTTTCGTTTTGTAATTCCTACACACTTTGGGAGTTGTTTTCGGGGCTGTCCAGTCCCAGCACTTTGAACTGCAGTTTGGACGTGGTGCTCACAGAGGGCGGTGAGATGACCACGTGTAGACAGTGCATCGAAGCTTACCAGGACTACGACCACCACGCTCAGGAGAAGTACGAAGAGTTTGAAAGTGTGCTGCATAAGTACTTACAGTCGGATGAGTACTCGGTGAAATCGTGTCCTGAGGACTGCAAGGTAGGGGCCGTGGGTTCCTTTCCCCTCTACTGTGGCTTTTCGTCGGTTTCATTTGTTTATCTGGCTGGGGTTGTTACAAGTTTAACCACGGTTTATCTGGCTATATGAACTTGACTTCCTGCTGGAAGTTGGGGACACCTGGTGGGTTGCTGGCAGCCTGATGCCTTCCTTTCAGCGTCCTTAGAATATCAGGGCAGTCCATACTTCAAGATAACAAAGCCAAGATTCTAGCTGTTTCTGAGTAATGTGCAGCTGGCTCAAACTGTTAACTGCTTGTTGAGAACATAGAGAGAGGACCAGTGCACACAGGTAGTTAGAAGGGCTGGAGACCGGTGTAGAGAAGGCTAGTGGACCTGCCTACAGCATTTCTCCACTTCTAACGTACTGAAGTTGGTTGGCCACAGGAACAAGAGAAAGTGTAGCTGTTGATGTAGGGAAAAAACAGCCACACGCACACATTTTATGGGTTTTATGGGGGTAGCTCTTGTTCCTCGGGAAGTCTGGAGGCCTGCTCTCCTTGAACCTCTTGTTTCCTCTTAGACATCTGTGTAGTTATTGACTTGAGTGGAAGGCTGGTAATCATACACCTTATGTAATTGCTTTGTTTTTTTGTTTTGTTTTGCTTTTGCATACTCTAAAGAAATAGCCAATGACAAATCTTTTGTTCTATGAGTTGAAATTTGGGGAAATCATTAATAACTTGTGTTATAGTCAACAAGGACTGTGACCTTGCTGATTAGCAAAGGGGAAGTCTAGGCGAATTCCTTGGAAATTGAAGTATGCGATCCAGGGCTGCTGGAGGTGCTGCTGTCCGTGGTTCTGAAATGGGGCTTGCCCAAGGAGGCCTAACTATTGAAGGCGCTGCAGTGACCTTTAGCTGGGAAGACACGAGGATAGGATCTCCAGGGGTGTGGATGTTAGCTTTTCAAAGTAATTTCCGGAAGAGCACCAGAAAGTTGTATTGCATTTCAAAAGAAATAAGACACCATAACTTTTCTTTCCTTCCCTACTTCCTCAACCCCATGCACTCAGAGGGCCTCCTTCCCTTGCTTTCTATGGAGGAGGGGTCGAGGGTTGTACAGATCAAAGGATCTGCGATCCTTTGAGCCAGACATCTTATTTTAAGTCATTTCAAGAACCACACCTTACAGCTTAGCTAAACTTAAGCTGACCTGGCTTATAGTTTTTCTTTCCTTTTTTCTTTTTCTTTTTTTAAGATCTGAAACTTGGACTGGAATTCAAAATTGCATTAACCAGTGGATAAGCCAATATTTTAGTTCTCTATGCATGTTTTAAACATGCCTATAATTTGCTTCTAGGAAGTAAAATGAGCTTTAGTGGTAGAAACTAACAGTGAATGACTAATGCATATACTGCATTGCTATTTATCCTGATGGGATTGTCGCATAACACATAAAGATAAGGAAATGGCTGATAATTCTATTACTAGTAAAAGTGTGGTATAGATTCCAATAATTTACAGTTAAGGGTAATGGCAAAAATTTGAATTTGCACACTGCTGTGACTGTAAACCCTCATCAACATGTCTTGTAATTTTAATTTCCTTAGCTCAGTATTTAAGAGCGAGTCTGTGTTGTCAATGGACCGCAGTCATCCTCTCCCTTAGTGGAAGCATCCACATATATGGAGTGTTTCTGTTCTCTTCATCAGAATTAATTCTCAACATGGAGTTTGTATCTATAATGGGAAGGTCTACTGTAAATATTTTATGATGTCCTGAAGCACTCTAAGATTATATTTATGTTATATTTATATTTGTGGATAAAGTAGAATTTGTTAGCACTATAAAAATCTTAACTCTTTTAAACAACTTCTTTTCACATTGAAAAGTAAACATAGATGTTTGTGTTTCTCAGTGCAATTGGATTTATTACTGGAGATGCCCTGATGTCTTGCATTCATTTCTCGGTGGCAAATTACTAATTTCATGAAAGATGGTTTCAGAAACATATGAATTTAAGTTTAGAGTGCTAGTGCTCTTGGTTTAAGGTAAATGAACCTACTTCTCTACTTGTTATACATAGAAAATGATACATGTATATTTCCATAGTTTAATGAATAATCTATGTCTTCATACAAAATATAAGAGATGGTTTGCAGTATTTGTTGATTTTGAAGGTTGTAACTGACTTTATGAAAACATTTGCTTACTTCACTGTAACTGCAATTACAAAATGACCACTGTCAGGAGCTTGCTTCAGATTCATGCAAAAATCTCCACACTCCATATTTTGGGGCAGTTATAAAGCCAGGGATAGGCTAAAAGGATAGGCTATCTGAAAACATAAGCTAACAGTGAACACATTGTGTCTCCAAAATTGCCAACAGACTCCTAAAATATGAATTTAGTGGTTTATAAATGTACTTACCATAGATGGGATCTATAGCATCCCGTTAGGACTCTAAATTAGCGGTATTCATATTTTAGGAGGAACACGTGAACTTTTTAGCTGATTTGCTGCAGTGACAAGTAACTTTTTTTCAGTTAAGATGTATCATTGAATTCAGTTCCATATTCTCCCATGAGAAATTCATTCTATAAGATAAAGATGCGCTGAATTAAAATTTCATGTAATAATTCTTAAAGAGCTTCTTTTTTGACCAGCTATATACTTGAAAAACCCTTAAATCTCATCTAATGTAATTATATGACTTGAAAGTGAGCATTACAGTATATACCAGTAACTCCATCACTGTGGGGGAGGGGGCAGGAGGATTACACATTCCAGGCCAACATGGGCTGTGAATTAGCTCATGGTTGTTTTGTTTTATTTTGTTTGTTTGTTTTTTTAAAATCATCTTGAATTCATAATAAATAGAGATCAAACACAGCCAATTTACATTTTAAGACCTTTGTTTTGTAACATATTAAAAATAATCTGTACTCTGGTGTACTTTTTAACGTTGTGATAAACAGCTGGATTAACTTCTTTTAAAAAAGGAAATATTTGTATTTATGAAGAAGTGTACACATATATAAATATGTAACTTATACTTTGCCATTTAAGGTCCTTTTAGCAGAAGTTGTGGGTAGTTTTCCCTGTAGTTCATGGAGATATTCAAAACAGTGTCTTCAGCATATAATAAGAATCTGCCAAATGTGACAAAATCTTCAAGTTACAGACAATATAAAAAATTAAATTTCCTAAGTTCCAATTTACAAATATATGTCATTTTCATGCTTGGCTTTTACAAGATTTTCCTCTTCTTATCACACTTTTTGTTTTATTAAGTCCTGAGCATTCTAGAAAATGCATTCTATGTAAATGAGGCTTGAGGGTACATACATTTTGGTGCTACATATAAGCTTTGTTGCCCCTGACAACATCATTTACTTAATGCTTTCAGATACTTGATGAAATAACACATATTTCAGACTAGATTCTAACACAGGTCATGGCCAAGTCTAAAGCTCAGTTGTAGCTGTATAAATTCCAGTCTTCATGCCACCAAGAATGCATATACTCTTATTGTTTTATTTTTACAATCTCATATTTAAGCAAGTTAATTGTTTGTATTTATCAGACACAGACTACACAGTACTCCATGCATATCAAGGACTTGAAGCTTTCCTGATACTTTAGATTTTTCTTTTTCAGTCTGAATTACTCAGGGTACCACCTGGTTGGAGGTCATAGAGTTTGAGTTATGTGACTTGGACTTCGCATACAAATGAGCAAAACAAAACAATTCTTGAGACGGCTGAACTTGGTTGTTAACTTGACACACCTGAGAAGAGGGACCCTCAACTTAAGAATTTTCTCCATCAGATTGGCCTATAGGCATGTCTGTGGGGCATTTTCTTGATTGGTTATTGAATGTAGGGTGGCTCAAGCCACAGTTAAAAGCGCCATCCCACAGCTGGTGTGCTTGGGCTGTACAAGAAAGGGCTGAATTGTGAGTCTGGATGCCGGCTCGTCAGCAGTGTTTTCCCGTGGTCTCTGCTTCAGTTCCTGCTTCCTGGTTCCTTCCTTGAGTTTCTGCTCTGATTTTCTGGATGATGGTCTGAGACAGGATGATGTAAACCAAATAAGCCCTTTCTTCCTTCAAGCCGGATCTGGTCAGTGTTTTATCACAGCCACAGAAATGCAAACCAGGATGGTCCTTAGTCTTTGTTATTTTGATATTGTGCTCTGTAAGTTCATAGGGAAATAGTTTTAAAAATATTTTTAAATTTTAGTTTATGTGTATATGTATGTGCCTGAGTATATGTGTGTGCACCATGTGCATGCAAGATTCCACACAGGTCAGAGGAGGCATCATGGAACTGGAGTTAGAGACTGTTGTGAGGCACCATGTGGATGCTGGAAATTGGATCAAGGTCCTCTGCAAGAGCAGAAAATGTTCTTAACAACTGACCCATCTCTCCAGTGCCAGGAAACAGTTTTTGTAAAGAAACTGCAGCACCTGAAATGGGCTTTCATTCCAAGTTTGAACCTTTAGCACTACTTTGCTGTTTGTAGTAACTGCACACATGTCGCTGTCTAGAGGATGGAGAACACATCTAAGAATAGAGCTTCATTTACATTCTGCTTCTTTATTATTCTCAGTCATGTTTGTAATTGAATGGTTTTTCTACAGAATCAGGTAGTTTGGTCATGCAGATGAATAGGGCTACTTTAAAGTCAAAGATACCATCATAATCATTTTATGACTCAGATTTATGGTTTTTAGAAATATGTTTGCACTATGCAATTGCTGATTTATCATTGGCATTTCCCTCATTATAGAAAAACACTTCACAATGTGCATTAATGTGAAATGTCTGCAGTATTCCAGACCAGGAGGTGTGCTCTTACTCCAGACTTGTAATTGGGTCAGATTAGCAGCTATATAGGACATAACCTAGATGTTGATGTATGTTGGTTTTAATCACTTTTGTTGGATGAGGTCAGCGTCTGCTTATGCAAGGCGAATTAAAGTGCAGAGGAATAGAAAAACCGAGCAGAGATCTCAACCTCACACCCCCGTCATGTGGAAATCATAATCTACTATGATTGTTTTTCTTGCTAAACCTACTATACAAGAACAAAGTATAAATATCTGTTTCAAAGAACAGAATATTTGGGCTAGGATTATATGAGCTGTTGCTTTAACTTCATTTCTCATAAAAAAAAATGTCAATCTTATAATGACTAAGCCCCAAGCACTTTTTTGTTCCTGTAGGTTTAGGTCATAAAGTTATTTATTTAATACCACTGGACATAGATTGTAGATCAGTGCCCGTGGGGCCATGTTGGAGGATCCTGGCCATCCTTAGAAAATGGTGTCTAGAGATTCTAATGTCATTTATCTGGTGTCATGTGCCTAGGCTTGTTCAAAGTTGGACCAGTGACTATAAGGCTCAACCAAGTTCTTTTGGTTCTTGTATCTCCATTGTGCATAGTAATTGTAGTGAAAGTTGAACCAGCCAGATACTTGGTGGAAATGTAACATATACACAGAGGATGGAGAGTGAAAATCTAGTGAGACAGTTGAGAGAAAAAATGGGTGATGCAGGGGAGGCTTAGAGCTAAGGAGATGCCTGGGTGTGGAAAGGTGGGCCTGAGGACTGGCTTCGTGCTGTGCCAAGTAATTCCATCCATGTTCACAGAATGGGCCCAGCACAGGAGTGCAGAGACTGAGTGACAATATTTGAGATGCCCCAACTTCATTCATGGTTTCTGCTTCTAATTTGATCATATTCAAATGTACAAAATTCAGACCTCACTGAAAGCATATGGCTGGTTTTCATATTCTCAAGCCAGAGGAATTACTTACTTTTGACTCTTTGTTATAATGTTAACAAGCTATGCTTGCTTCTTTTTTATAGCAGTACAATAATTACTTGACATTTGTATACAGTCTTTTATAAGATACACACTGCTAATGAACATAGATTGATTCCCAGCTTAGTTCTGGAAATATTTTTTTAACAGAAACTGTTCCCTCTGGAAGTGGTTAGAAATAACCATCATTTTAATCATATATTTAATATACTTTTGTTAATGAATTATTTTAATTTATTCTGATGTTTAATTTCAAAATAAGATAAGTTTAGCATATGTCCTTTTTTTATTAATCAGTGAATATAAGCTATATATTATACTAGATGCATGGAAACATTTCGTTTTTAAGTGATAATGGCTTATTCCCAGGCTTCCTATAGTCTGCTTCTACATCCAGTTATTTATAAGCAAAATTCTACGATAGGGATCCCAGGTGGTAAAAATCTTATACATTGCTATTCCTTTCACATTTGAGGGTAGCTTTGATCTTGTTAGTGATGTGTCCACCCTTGTGTGGGATGAGTGAATGCAGTCATCATTTCTAGACGTATTCAGGAAACCTTGTATGTTAGCTGGTCCATCCTATTCCAGAGGAGCAATGATTCCCTCAGCACTGAAAAGCTGACGACTTTTAGCCTCTTTCCCCTGCTTCCTTTCTTCCTTGTGGCTGTGTTTTCTTGTTGTCCTTCCCTGCCACTTGGAAATTCAACTGCATGCTCCACAGGAAACGGTCTCATGGGGAATCGGAAGTTTAGGATCTTTTCTTCTCTGCAACTCCCTTTAAGAATGATTGGTCCCTTTCTTACCGAACTGCCAATGACTTTGCTAGTTTCAAATGCAAATTGGACTAAGCTCTAGAGGGTGGTGGTGACATGACGTTCACTCTCACAGACTACAGTGTTAATGACCCAGACGCTTCAGTGTTAGGAGCAGCCAACGGAGCTTAGAAATTGTTAGAGATCAGAAATGATTTTATTTCATTCAATTTTCATGTCTGCCTTGTGAGGTAAGCCTGTGATTGGTTGGCTTTATTAGTATTGGCTTCTGGTGAGGTAGAGCAGCATATGTCAAAAATCATTTACTTCCATCTAAAACATAGAAGAAAAATAAGAGAAGGAAGAGGAGAGATGGTGCTCCCCTTTCCCTTCCAGGGCATGCTCCCAAGGCCCAGGAAACCTTCCCTAGAGTTCATCTCTTGAAGTTTCCATTGTTTCCCAACCAGGCAAAGCCTGAAACCAAGCATTTAGAGCACAGGTCTTGGGGAAACATGCCAAATCCAAACTTGAGAAAGAGAAAAATAGTTTTGAGAGAAATATAAAATCAGTCAAGAGTGCCACACATTGCGGGAAGGACATTTAGGTCAGGGAGGGGCTGATGAGATAGTTCGGTGGGTAAAGGTGCTCACTGCCAAGACTGAGCACCTCAGTTCAGTGCCTGGATCCTATGTCATGGAAGAAGAGTATCAACTCTACACGTTGTCCTCTGATCTCCATGTTCTGTGCTGTGGGTGATACACATGCATGTGCACATATTCATACATATAAATAAATGTAAAAATATTTTTTAAAATTAGGTCAATGAATTTGGCAATTGTGTCTTGATGACCTTACACTTCTGGATTTAGTGAATGACAAGAAGAGATTCCAAGGGGTGGTGGCTGAAGGTGTAAGTTGCCTGTGAATGAAGACAAATCCAGCTACCTTCATTAAGTTTGTCAGAGAAAAGAGAGAATAAATGGATGTCAGCTTCTTCAAAGAAACAACTTACAATGAAATGAACTTGATACTTGTAGCTATTGATCTAAAGATCTAGACGAGGGTGGGGAGTTGAAATGACTCTATTCATCAAAGTGGATGGTTTTATGTCTCCATCATTGCTAAAGCTTTTGGGGAGGGAGGATCATAGGCTCTTTAACATCCAGACTCCTTCTTCTTACCACTTATGGTTTTAAAAGGAACAATAATTTTCTTACAGTAGTCCAGAAAATAAATATAACCTTCAATTAGAATATTCTTCAAATAGAAATCTATTTCAAAATGATATAAAATATTGAATGATTTTAAGTATGAGATCAACCATTATAAAGCATATGTTGCTAAAGTTACTATCTTTAGGAATGTGTTGCCAACTAAGCTATATATGGTCCTCTTACTAGACATGGTGAACAGAAAAATTCCCCAAAATAAAAACTAGGTTTGAATTTAATAGGGAAGTGTAGTGAAATGATTAGACAACTGAGCATAGTCTGACTCAGTTTCCCACTTTCACCATTTGCTACTTATATGATACTGCCCAAGTAACCAAGTAACCAACATCAGGGGTTTTAGCCTGCTTCTTTCATAGAGCATGTGTCTTAGGTTTTTTTTTTTTTTTGTTGTTGTTGTTGTGAAGAGACATCATGACCATAGCAACTCTTATAAAAGGAAAAGGATGTCTCATTTACAGTTTAAGAAGTTCAGTCCATTATCATCATGGCGAGGAGCATGCTGGCATGTAGGCAGAAATAGTGCTAGAGCTGAGAGGTCTACATCTTTCAGACAACAGGAAATTGACTGAGACACTGTGTGGTATCTGGAGCCCTGGGAACCTTAAAGTCTGCCCCCAACAAGGCCAGGCCCACTTCAACAAAGCCGCACCTCCTAATAGCACCACTCCCTATGAGCTTATAGGGGCCAATTACATTCAAACCACCACAGCATGTCTCTTTTTTGTATGAGCTTATTTGACCAAGATAAAGTGATGCCCCGTAAGTGGTAACAGTTCATTAAAAGCCATGGCAAACACCATGAAAACTAATGTTGTCCTCACCTGAGGTCTTATGAGTTTTCTGGTGACTCTTTTACAGGTTTCATAAGCAGACATTTCATTGCACTTAATGGAATCCTGATCTGTTGTACAGGTCTACGTTCTGCTTCCTGAGAAAGGTGACTGAATTATTCAGTAACTCTCGAGTAAAATGTTAAACAACAGCTCAGCTAGAATAAAAGTGTTGCACTCTATATTTTGGCCTTTTCCCTGGTATTTCAGGTTAGAAATGAACACAAACTCTATTTCAGTCTAAATAGATCCTGTAGCTGACCTAAGCAAGGTGGGTGGCCATCCAGGGAGAGTCGGTAAGGAAGATCCAGGTGTTATCCTCAACCTCCTCAGCTCGAGGGTAGGAATAGGGTTGAGGAAAGTTTTGGGTGATGTATCTTGCTAGAAATCGAAAGGTCAGGAGCATCTGGATTTATTTTTAGAGATGGTATCCTGAACTTCAACCTCCTATATTTGCACAGTGTTTGTTAAATTCTGTGTTCTTCACTGTACCACACACAGGTACTCAGTTTGTAATAATTAGTATTCTTTTGACTGGGGGAGTAGAAAGGAAGTCCTATAGTAGATGGTCTTGGCTTTGAACCAGACTCATTGAACATGGCAGATACAGCATGTGCCAGAATACATAGGACACAGTAGGGTCAAAGGAAGACTCTATCCTTTGTTCCATGGATGGGGCAGTGCTTTCCATGAGAAAACAAAGACCAACAAGACACCGCAACAGGGGATAGACACCACCCAGTAGAGTTTTGCTCTCTGTGCTTCTGCTGGCTCCAAGGACATGGAAGAGCCTCTCTGCCTGTTTCTGCAGCACAGTCTACAGAAAGAGAACAGGTCTATGGAAGGATCCAGTGCAGAGGGATATTTGGGGGGGGGGGGAATCAGGAGCACTTTCCTGCTGAAGATGTACAAATGGGATGACATTTGGGTCCTGCCCACCATGACCCTTGATAGCATCTTTGTCTCAGACTATATGGTTGCTAGATAATCTCAAGTATTCCTTCTGACACCTTCTTTCTTTTTTACTTTATTAAGAATTTTTTTTATTCTTTTTACATACCAACCACAGAACCCCTCTCATCCCTCATCCCCCCCTCAGCCTCCCCCCAACCCACTCCCCATCCTCTCCTCCAAAAAGGTAAGGCCTCCCATGGGGAGTCAGCAAAACCTGGTACATTCAGCTGAGGCAGGGCTAAGACCCTCCCTCTGCATCAAGGCTGTGTGAGGTGTCCCACCATAGGGAATGGGCTCCAAAAAGCCAGCTCATGCACCAGGGACAGATCCCGATCCCACTGCCAGGGGCCCCTCAAGCAGACCCCGCGACACGACTGTCCTGCTGGCACTATCAACACACAGTAAGGACCCCAGAGTGCTAACCGCAGTGAGAATGCCATTGGCAGTCGCGGGCAAAGATGAAAGTCCTTCACAGGAATGGACAGCCATTTTCCTCCATCTTTTAGCATTCTTGTTCCTGGTAATAGCACTTAGTTCTAAAAAGGGAGGTCACAGCAGTGTCAACATAGCATTACCCTCTGTTTCCTGTTCATGTATTTATTCAGCCAGAGTATTTTAAAGGCTGGCAAGCCAAGCAGGTGTTCCTCTCCCAGGAGAGGAAGGAACTGAGGATAACGCACAAGTGAACACTCTGATGGACACATTCCTTCTTCCCTTGTGCTCATATTGATCACTATTATATGCTCACACATTCCTCTTGAGCACGTAGGACCCAGTGCCGTGGTGGCACCAGGATAGAAATGTTTGATTTGCCCCCTCTGGTTTCCTGCACTTATTTTGACATACTAATCCAATCCCATAGCTATATCTCTGTGTAGTCAACAAGACTGAAACCACTTTTAGGAAATCCCACTCTCTTATTGGTTTCTTACAGTCAGCCAGTCACATAAAGGCAACTCAAGGAAATATACCTATTTTATTTAATTTTAACTTTTTGGAGAATGTCATATATGAGTACTGTGTTAATACCCCTTTCTCTCTCACTTCCAACTTCTTCTGTGTCCCCCAATTCCCTCTCAGATTGTTGACTTCTTTACTTATTCCTATTAAACACACGAAAAAACCACACACACACACACACACACACACACACCCTCTTGAATCCATTTAGTGTTATTCTCAAGCATATCTGTATTTAGGGCTGACCACGTGGGGCTGGATAACCTATGGAGAGGTTTATGCATGGAGATTCTTCCTCCCGCAGCAGCCATTAGCTCTTCATCTAGGGGTGGAGCCCTGTGAGATTCCCTCTATTCACACTGACATATCTATTTGTGTAATATTAGGCAAGTTTTATTTGGGAAACTCTATTGCTCACATGTCATCGTTATACCTTCCTTGTCCTATACAGAAGACCCTACCTTCCATGAGGCAATTTAAAACAGCCCCACATGATTAAGAGTCAGATGGTAGTGGGTTGAAATTCTGGCTCTGTCATGAGTCATTCCCTAAAACAGTCGACATCAGGGGTCAAGTTAGCTTTCATTGACAAATGACCCAGAATGGAGAGAAGTTAAGGAATGTGCAAGGACCTCACAGTTCAGCACGACAGACCAAGAAATTCAACCTACTAACACTTGACTCTCAATCACATGGGACTTGTTTTAAATTATATTTCTTGTCTGTTCTGGCACCAGCCTTGTGTTTATGATCATTTGGGTTTCAGTTTGTTTGTTTGTTTTGGAGGAGATGAAACAGATGGACGGGAGGATCGTAGCAGGAGTGGATGGGACAAAAAATCCTGTTGCACATAAAAGTAACGAACTTGCCTTTTCATATTTTATCAATGCTACTGTCGCACTAACTTGAGGTCAGAAATTAAAGTGTTCCAGAGCATCAGAAGGGCCTGGGCCATTTGTCTGAGAGGTCTGTCCTGATGAGGGGATCGCTGGGGAGAAGAGTATGTGTTTAACTAAGAGCATTGACTAAGTCTTTTTCCTAGACAGTTACGTTCCTCTCAGACTACTCTGAGAACAGTGGTGCTTCATATAGCTTGTACCCTCAGCACTGCTGAACGCTGAGCAGGTAGCAAATACTGAAGATGTTATCCCAGCCTCAGCAATCAGCTCTCATCCAAATCATTCTTGTGCTAGTCTAGTTGACATGTCTGGCAGAGATCTTGAACTTGGTTTCCAGAGAGGAATTTTTTTAGGTAATGAGGATAAGTGCCACCTTAAGAATCAGAGAAGCTGTTGGGAGTCATCTGGGGAAAAGAAATAGTCTTTAAAAAGTCAGTCTGAATTTGAAACCATGGAAGAGCAGGATTCTTTTGCCTAGAAAGAACACTGGTTGCTCTAGGCCGTGAGGTAGAACTGGTCTGCACGCAAACCTGAGGCATTGGCATCGTGCCCAAGAGCCAGCGATGCAGTGGACAAGCAGGAGCTCACACAGTGGAACTGGGAGTGTCACTTCTGCCCTGCCCTGTGGGCTGTCCAGAAGTGAGTGTTTGTATCTTGTCTGCCACTTATATTTTTGAGAATTTCATACACAAGCACTGTATTTACATAATGTCAACCCACCTTTTTACCCCAGCCCTACTCTTCATATACTCTTTTTACTCTCTCCCAAATCCATGACTCTTTCTTTTTAAATTATTATTGTTACATATATAAATGCCTATATATACATATATATATGTGTGTGTGTATATGAATATATGTAACCTACTGAATCCACTTAGTGCTGTTTATATGTATGTGTGTTTAGTATTGACCACTTCAGATTAGATAGGGTTTCTATTGCTGTGACTAAACACCATGACCAAAAGGCAAGTAGGCAAGAAAGTGTTTATTCAGTTTATACTTCTACATTGCTGTTCACCATCAAGGAAGTTAGGGAAAGAACTCAAACAGGGCCAGAACTTGGAGGCAGGAGCTGATGCGGAGGCCTTGGATGGGTGCTGTTTCCTGGCTTGCTCCCTATGGCTTGCTCAGTCTGCTTTCTTATAGAACCCAGGGCCACCAGTCCAGGGATAGTACTACCCACAATGGGCTGTGCCCTTCCCCATCAACGACTAGTTAAGAAAATGCCCTACAGGCTTGCCTACAGCCTGATCTTATGGAGACCTTTTCTCCCCCTACTCCCCACTACTCTTCTTTTTTATTGGAAATAGAATCTTCTCTTACAAAATACACCGCAATCACAATTTCTCTTCCCTCCACTCATTCTAGCTCCCCCTACCTCCCTTCTCCTCTAATCCACTCCCCCTCCATTTCCTCTTCAGAAAAGAGCAGGTCTCTAAGAGACAACAGCCAAACAGGACAAAACAAGATACAATAAGGCATGGTGCAATTCAGTAAGAGGAAAAGAGTCCCAAGAGCAGGCAAAAGAGTCAAGGACACATCTGCTCCCACTGTTAGTCTCGTAAAAACACCAAGCTAACAGCTGTAGCATACATGCAGAGGACCTGGTGCAGGCCAGTGCAGGCCCTGTGCTTGCTGCTTCAGTCTCTGTGAGCCCACATGAGCCGTGTTGGGTTGATTTGGTTCAGTAGGCCATATTCTCCTGGTGCCCTCCATCCCCTGTGACTCCTACAGTCTTTCCTCCCCCTCTTCAGTGGGGTTCCCCAATCACTGAAGGGAGGGACCTGATAGAGACCTCCAATTTAGACTCTCTCTCTGTATAATGTTTGGCTGTGGATCTATTCCCATCTGCTGCTGAGGGACGCTGCTGCTGATGACTGGACAAGGCACCAACTGATGAGTATA
>CABHPQ010147780.1:0-23002 GCA_902168405.1 Peromyscus aztecus
GCTATCCTCCAAAATTAGCAGCTCTACAAGGAAGGAATTCAAGTGCGTTAGAAGAGAAAATGTGACCAGTTGTCTGGCCAAATCTGTCTTTCTTCCCTTACAGAGAGCTCTCTAGAGCGACAGTGCCCGGTCACGGCCTGCCAGGAACGGTTTACGACCTACAGCAAAGCTGAGTGTGGCTGCTCACATCTGTAATCTCATGTAATCTCAATACTAGGGAGGCCGAGGCAGGAACTTGCTGCAAATCTGAAGCCCACCTGGGGTGACAGAGTTTGTCTGTCTGTCTGTCTCTCTGTCTCTCTCTCCCCGACCCCCAACATGATAAAGAGCAAGAGAAAAAAGACCTAAAGTCCTTTCCGTCATCTTCTCTGTTACGTCAGTGGCTAGAGTCGAGGAGAGAGGGAAACAGTCCCTCTGCCTTCGTGTGAGAGCAACACTGGACAGGAAGGGGCAGCAGAGCTGAGGCTGACAAGGTTGTGGATGTCGCTCCTGAGTCACGGCCACGGTGGGCTCTCACCAGTTTCACTACTTCCTCAAACACAGACTTTTCACACCGACTCTCCGCCCTGTTCAGTCCCCTTCTCCAAGCACTTCCCCATGGAGAAGCAGGCTGCCTGGAGGAAAGGCTGTCCTTCCTCATTTCAACAGGATTACAAATGAACACGGGCAGTCACTAGCTGTAGGTGATAGATCACCCAGAAAAAAAGGGAGAGAAAATATCACTGAGTCTTCTAAGCCCTTGAAAATACCCATTAGTTTGTTTAAAAGAAAGTCTGGCTGGGCGGTGGTGGCGCACGCCTTTAATCCCAGCACTCGGGAGGCAGAGGCAGGCGGATCTCTGTGAGTTCGAGGCCAGCCTGGGCTACCAAGTGAGTTCCAGGAAAGGCGCAAAGCTACACAGAGATACCCTAACTAGAAAAACCAAAAAAAAAAAAAAAAAAGAAAGTCTGTTATTAACTCTTTCTCAAATGAAACCTATTTTCCTGCAATAGTACTTTTGGATTACTTTCACTACAAACTAATGTTTCAGCCACTTCCTGTCTTCCTTCTGTGAGTTGGCCAAGTATCACAAGTATCACAAGTATCACACTGACTTTTTTCTCTACATTCGCCATGTCCCATGTACAGCTAGCTGGGGATGAGAGCTGGCCTGGGTTGGACCCTTAGCACTACATTTACAAAGCCAGAGCCCCACAAACGCTGTACAGGACACCCATGCTTCCGAAGCCTTGCACAGAGGGTACTAACCATTTCTTCCGGGGCAGCAGCAGCTGCGGATCCTGCCCCAAGAACAGAGACAGGAACGTGAATAGAAGAGGCAGATGTAGCTCCAGCAGAGGTCATGGAGACGGCAGAGGGAATGACCGTGGCGCTGGTCACTCCTGCTGCTGCAGATGGCAGCAGCTGCGACGGAACTGCTGACGGCATTGCTGACGGTATTGTAGATGAGGAAGTATCCAAATGAGCAGAAAGTTCTCTTCCTGGACCACCAGGGCCACTCTCTTCCTTTTTATTACTCGCGAAGTCTATCCCTACAAATCACAAATCCGTTCTATTAACAGCAGCCCAAATTAAGATCACTACTCTCCAAATAGAGAAAAGACTAATGGCTAAAATACAGTTCTAATGAAAATGCCTATTTGTCATCTTGGGGGTTTACTGTTCACTTAATACAGTGTCAATATTAACAGGCTAATATCAACTTCAGATGAGGTGAAAACGTCAACGTGTGAAAGCTGACAAATGATCTGCTCTTATATAAAAGATAAGAATCAAGTATGTGCTCAGTGGGAGTCAGCTGGGTGTATCGCCATCGAAACACATGTGGTAACTAACATATGTGGTCACCTAGGGTGGGAGGGTCTCCAGCCTTTCCCCCTTCACACAGCCATCCTGACTATTAGACCTTTGCAACTATCTCCCCTATCAACGCCCTCCTCATGGCAACTATTACTTCTATTTTAACAAAAACAAGGTGTTTTCACTCTTGACATTTTAGCATGTCAAATAAATGAGTCAAGGAAATGAGTTCCTCAATGAAGACACAAATTATGAGTAAAAAACATCTGCCTGCTGAACTAGCTGTAGGGATGGCTTCCTCACAAAGGGACCTATCCCTGATCTAGGGAGGGAATGGAGTCAGCTTTTAGAGGAAGGTAGGACAAGGGCCTTCACCTAATTTTTGATATTTTCCCCCTTGGAATTAGAATTTGGCTACTTTTCACTTGAACTATCTCTGAATTTGAAAATGTAGTGAGATGTTGTAGATACTGAGAAAGACATTGTGTTAAAGAGTTTCGACACGTCTTCTTTCCATCCAGATGCCCCGCCTTCAGCAATACGCACATTATACATAGTAATAGTTACCTTGTTTAAGTTTAACAATGATTATAGTTCAAAGATCCTTCCAACTCTGGTAAAAGCAACTATTCCACATGAAGTATCACTTATAACTTGAAAACTGCACATATACACACACTCTCCCATGGAGGTTTAACATGTTTTTGGCAGAAAGTAACTCTGCATGGCAGATATCCATGACTTAGAACCAGAGAAAAGGTCAGGTGTGAACAGGCAGGTGACCAACTCTTGCTGATGTGGGCTCATTTATGAAGTTTCTGTTCACAGATCTCTCTTTAATGGGGAGACATTTTTCTCACTTTTCTCACTTACTGTGTCTAAAACTGCTTGAGAACTCTACATCCATCATTTCAAGGATGTTCTAAAATGAAGGCACAAAAACCCAGCTAATCAATGAAATGAAACTCTCATAAATAAGCTTTCTCCCAAATAGGATTTAAATGTTATTGCCATCTTCTGCCTTTCTCACAAAAAGCCCCAATAAGATTCAAGGGAGCAGGTGAGATGGTTCCTCCAGTAAGGTGCTTGTCCCCAAACCTGATGGCCTGAGTTCAATCGTTGGACAGTGGAAGGAGAGACCTGACTCCTTCAGACTGTCCCTGACCTCCACATGTGTGCCATGGCCTGTGTATGCCCTCCGTCCCCCAAACAGATAAATACAATGAAAAAGTAATAAATAAATAAAAAGTAACTGGTTAGTGTGGTGACCAAATTACTTAGGTATCAGTGAGATACACTAGTCATCCCTGAGACTTTGTAATTCTAGGTTGCTACTGTCTAACCTGTACATAGACCACAGGCCACGGCTAATTCCGATAGAAAGATGTGCCCAAACACTACTTACTACCCAGCGCCATTTGTGACTTAAACAATCACTGGTTTTCACAGGAGTGCAATCAAACCACAGTGTGACAAGATGAAATCATCTCTGATTTCTCAGCAGCCCCAGTTGGATGTCATCTGAGGCAACACTGAAGAAGCGGGCTGGGGACTGACTGAAGACGACAGCTGGACGCTGAGCAGGCAGGGTCTTACGTGACCATCCTGACTTACAGAGGGCCTCCCACTCCTTCGCTGCCTCTCTGTAAGAGGCCCCGGAGCAGCTGTGTTACAGGCTCTGCTTGGAGAAGGGGTCTAAGGCCCATTGAGGGAACTGGCCCCACTCTACACTGGTAGCAAATGGTGTGGTCATGTGTTCTAATCCATGCAGACAAAATTATTACAAAGAGACTCCAGGTAGTACATAAACTTAAATTATTTTATTGATAAAATAGGTTTTAGGAAACCATGACCAGGTTAGGAATATTTAATCAACAAACTTGTCTATGAAATGTGGCAACTTGTACAAAAATGAAAATAGAAATTTAATGTCTAGAGGCATTAAATTATTAGTTGAGAGAACCTCAAAATGTTAAATGTTAAAATTAAGCATTATTTTGGCTGTGCAGGGTGATGCACTCCTAAAATTCCAGTCCACAGAAGGCTGAAGCAGGACATGAATTTGAGGCTAACTTGGGTTTTATAGCTAGATGCTGGAATCATTTGGACACTGAGCGTAAGTAAGAATTGAGCGGCACAACGAATAAGCTGACTGACTACTACGGTGGATTTAGAGCTGGGCATGAGCCCATGAAAGCACGGACCAGTGACGGGGAGACGAGGCACCCTCACTGCAGAACATCCCCCAAGTTCCTTCTGAAACTGAGCAGAGAACCACCCATGAATTACTCACCTGCATCACTTCTGTTCTGAAATATGGTCATGGCTTCAAGGTTTAATGCGCACACTCCCCTCATGAACGCTTTCTTCATAGAGTCTTCAAAGTGCTCCTTCTCTTGTTGCATCCTTTGAATCTCAGCTTTTGCATTTTCCAAAGCTCCAGATAACTAAAGAATTACACACAAGGGGAGGGGATTGAAACACAAGAAGGAATATTATTGTCAAAAAACAGACTAAGGTTATTCTCTGCTATTTGTCTACTTATTTAATTTTTTGAGACAAGGTCCTATGTAGTCCAGGCTTGTCTCTAACTTGCTATGTCGTCAAGCATGACCTTGAACTCATCCTTCTATCTCGACCTCCCAAGTGCTCAGGTTAAGGATATATGCTATCATGTCCAGCAAAAATGTGGCTTTTTATTTCTTTTTTAAACTATACAACTTTTACGCAGGATATTAAGTAAAATATATTCATACAAGCCACACATGACCCATATTCCTTTGAGAGAAAAAAGACTAACTAAAATTCTTGTAATATTAACAGAATTTTTGAAAAGTAAAGGCTATTTACAGAATTTAAAGTACATAGTAAATTTTGGTAAAATCTACTTTCCCATAGACCAAACCTAAAAAGACTACATCTTTTCTGTATGCCATTATATATTACTATAAAAATTATTTATTTTTGTATGTGTTTGTACATGTTTGTGCAGATGCATGTGTATGGATGCACATGTGTATCTGTGTGTGCATGTGGAGGTCAGAGATCAACCTCAGGTGTTTTCTTTGGTTCCTGTCCACCTTGTTTTCTGAGGCAGGTCTCTCACAGGTATGGGACTCACTGATCTGGTTAGCTGACTGCAGTGAGGCCCAGGGAGCCTCCTGTCTCTGGCTCCGCAGTGCTGGGATTACAAGAACACAACACTGAGCCCAGCTCTTTAAGAAAGTAGAATTGGGGCTGGAGAGATGGCTCAGAGGTTAAGAGCACTGACTGCTCTTCCAGAGGTCCTGAGTTCAATTCCCAGAAACCACATGGTGGCTCACAACCATCTGTAATGAGATCTGGTGCCCTCTTCTGGCTTGCAGTCATACATGCTGTATACATAATAAATAAATCTTTAAGAAAAAAAAAAAAAAAAAGAAAGTAGAATTGAACCTGATTCCTCCTGCCTATAAGGTAAGCCGTTTACTGACTGAGACATCTCTCTAGCTCTGTAAAATTTATTTTTATACTATTTAGTGTTATAAGAAAGACTTTTTCTTTTTTCTTTTAATATGATTTCAAAAGGCCCTTTGCATTCTAAATGTTTAATTTTCCTCTCCCCCTTTCATGATCCAAATAATTTCCTATGGAAATAATGTTAAGTCTATTATTGAAAGCCAGAGGAAAAATTATTCAATTTATATACATTTGCTTTATATCAAATTTACATAGGTGCATAGTTTATTTAAATTAATAAAGAGAAACATCTTTAAATTTTTGGTCTTGGCTATATAAACACTAAAAAAAATCATAGCCTAATTTATAGTGAATCTATACATTTCTTCTACTATACAGAGTAGAAATTTTATTTTTTATTTTTTCTTCTCTCATATATTACATCCTGACCAATTTCCCCCCCTCCCACTCCTCTCAGTCCCCCACCGCACCTCCCCTCTCCCTCAGATCCATTCCTCCTCCGCTCCCCTTCAGAAAAGAGCAGGTCTCCCAGGGATGTGCACTGAGCAAGGCGTAACAAGTTACAACAAGACTAGGCACAAACTCTCCGAACAAGGCTGGACGAGGCAACCCAGTAGGAAGAAAAGGGTCCCAAGAGCAGATGAAAGGGTCAGAGAGGGCCCCGCTGCTACGATTCCCACAAGAGCACCAAGCTACACAACCCTAACATACATGCAAAGGACCTAGCTCAGACCCACACAGGCTCCGTGATTCCTGCTTCAGTTCTGTGAGCCTTAGGACCCCTTAGTTGATTCTGTGGGCCGTGTTCTTGTTTAAAAACAGCTTACCATAGCAAGCTTGGCTTCATAGTCATTGGAGAGTTGCACACAGACTTCTTCAGCCCTTGCCTGGCATGCACGCTCCACCACTTCTTTCCACTGCCTCTGCACCAGAGAACGCCAGCCCTTCCAGACTTTCTTCAGCAAAGTTCTCTGGAAGTACTGGTCAGCCAGTTTACCTTCATAGACCTGAACAAAAGCAACACACAACCTCAGAACCAGAGAACTGGTAAATGCATGGGTAGTGTAACCAAAAATAGACGGGGGGAAGTGCACGAGTGTTATCACTAATCCTGTCCATCACTCTGCTGCACGTGGGAAACTGGCTTAGAGAGGTTCAGGAACCAGCATGGCCACAGGGGGAAGGGAGAAGTCAGAGTTGCCTGGTTCTAGAGCCTGTGTTCTTAGCCATGAGATCACAGCTCAACATGGCTTATCAAGTCAATGGAAAAAAACAACAAAAACTTGTCACCTCAGTCATGGATCTGCATGACCTTTGCTGAAAGCAGGAGCTGAGAGTCAGAGAAAGGCTGGAAGGCAACAAGGTGGTGGCTATGGTTTGGGCTGTACTACTTTCCTTTTCCTTTGGTGGAAATAGTTAATTCACTCAACTCACACTATCACACTCCACACCAAGCTGAATAAAACAGGGAACATAAACTATTTTTTTTTTTTTTTTTTGGGTTTTTCGAGACAGGGTTTCTCTGTGTAGTTTTGGTGCCTGTCCTGGATCTCACTCTGTAGACCAGGCTGGCCTTGAACTCACAGATACATCTGCCTCTGCCTCCCGAGTGCTGGGATTAAAGGCGTGCACCACCACCACATGGCATAAACTATTTTTCTTTGATCCATGTGTGCTTTTCAAGTAGTTGCATGTCTTCATTTTCTTAAAATTAAGATACTATTCAAAAGTGATGGCAACTTGACAAGTCCAGCAAGCATTTAAAAATACACATTGTCATCATGAGTCACTTAATACATAATTTTAAATTATGGCACTCATTTTAGACAGTCTCATCTATCAATCAATCAATCAAATCGATCTACTCTATCTACCTACCTACCTACCTTCCTCCTGTGTGTGGTGTATGCATGTTCACATGGGCATGTACACATATGTATGTATGTGTAGGTCAGAAGTCCATGTAGGTTGTTATCTTACTCTATTTCTCCACCTTAGTTTTAGAGACTGATTCAGCTGGGGTGGTCAGAAGTTCTAGGGATCTTCCAGTCTTCCCAGCCCCTCAGTGCTGCTATGCCTGGCTTTGATTTGGATGCTAGAGATGTGAGCTCAGGCCCTCATGCCTATGCCGCAGGCCAGCAGTCACTTTACTGACTGAGCCATATCCCCAACCCCTGGACAGCTTGTTTCAATGTGATGAATGTGTATTTGATCCACTTGGATTAATACAAGGTACTCTTAAAGGAGATTCATGATAATTTTCTTCATAAGTATTGAACTCTTAGGACTACTCCAGGGCTATGTGAACATAGCCTATACTATCTATATTCGTTTCCTTTATCTCTATATTCCTCTATCTCTATATATCCTTTAATCACAAGTTTCTACATCCTGTCTTTTTTCTAGCATATACGTACTCATACTTTTCTGTGTTTTGAACAAAGTTATTTTCAGTTTTGTATACATGTGTGTCTGAGAGCATGCGTGCAGGCACCTGTGAAGGCCAGAAGGCGGTAGATCCCTGGGGCTGGAGCTGTAGTTGGTTGTGACCCACCTGCTGTGGGTGCTGGGGACTGAGGTCCTCTGCAAGAGCAGCAGGCACTCTGAACTGCTGCGCCTTTTCCCCAGTCCCACTTTTCCACTTTTATCAGTGTTTTGTCCTTTAAAAGACAGTCTTGTTATGCATGCTAAGCTGACAATTCACAATCCTGCCTCAGCCTCTCGATTGCTCCGATCACAGTGCATACAAACATTTCTGGCCTCAGTGATATATTGATCTTTATTAGTTTAATAAAGAACAAATATCACAAAAATATCACTATTTTTGATACACTGTTTCAGTATTTACTTAATGAAAGTAATGATATTCAGGTATAACTTGTAAAAACCTTTAACATGACCTTCTTTGCGTCTCACACTAAGTTAAGTCTGGACGAACACCATTTGCATCATTGGGTGTGTAAATATAGGACTATCTGTTTATGAAGAGGTTGTGTGTGACTATTTATTATCATCAGCACTTCTTTTAGAGCCAGCGTCTTGCTATGGTGCCCAGGCTGGGCTCATACACTGGGCTCAAGTGATCCCCCTGCTGCAGCCTCCTGAGCAGCTGAGAACACACAGCCATGCTGCTCCTCTTGGATAGACATGTCAGAAGCAGAAACAATGGAGGAAGCAAATGACCCACTTAAGGCCATACATTCTTTTTCCAAATAACTGCTTCCGAGGTCAGGTCTCGGAAAAGAGCCTCATTACCAAGGTATTTGTAAGTTAGGTACAGTCCTTGTCAAACTACAATGAAGCAGCAAATGGCTTATCTGTCATGAAATATACGTCCTACTTCAATACAATCTGAGAGGTATTTTTCTAAATGCATCAAAATCAAATTTCTTTGAAATCAGAGCAACATTTTGACCTAATTTATATCGACTCATTAGAAAACAAAACTTTGGCTTTACCAAGAGTTCTAGGAAGCCACCCTAAAGTCTCGCTCATAACTGACAGTGGTCATGTTTATACTCACTTCCTGTCTTGATTTGACATGGCCGATTCGCCAGTGGAAGAAGGTTTTCATTAACTCTATCCTTTCCTTTTGCTTGCCGATGGCATGAGACAAGCTGGAAATCACCTGTGAACGTAATGACCCAGTTACTGGGATGCTATGACAGCGGCAACTGACTTTGGGGAAGGGCACACATCCTTATGTGTTTGACTCTGTCTTAAGCTGGAGGGTGCCTGGGTGGCTGCTCAGCTTATTCATTTTTAGAAAGTGATTTTCTCATGCTATAGAGAATAATATGGGTATCTACGCTAGTCATCGATCGGCTCATCTTTCTGTTTTTTGAAATAGTCTCACTATGTAGCTTAGACTGGACACAAACTTGTGATTCTCCTCCTACTCAGAGTCCTGAGTGCTGGGATTGCAGGCATCTGCCAGCACGCTCAGCATAGACTATTATTACAAAGGCCATGTTTCCCACGTGAATATGTAAGTATCAATGAATGATGGGAAAAAGGGAAAGAAATCTTCATTGTGTATATCATGTTACTCCCCAATAGAGTTTACATGCATGAGGATAACATACTTATTACCATTTACTTCATGAAGATAACTGTGCATTTGAAAGTTTTGTTACATATGTATAAAGTCTTTACTTATGTGACTTATGAAAACGGCCTGCTTTGAAATGTCTTCCTAGTCCTTGACCTTGGATACAGAAGTGTCTCAGTGTTTAATTACTTTGTGGTTTCAACAGATTATAAAAGCAATAGTTGTTTTAATGGTTTTCTTGAATGACAAATTTAAATGCTTTAAAAAAAAGCATTTAACTCCTAAGATAAACTCTCTTTTTCAGAGAACCGTGTAACGGAAATGTATCTGAGATAAGACACATTGGAAGGACCTCAGTAAACCACAAACACTTACCACAAGACACTGAGTCCTAGTTTATGTTTTTTCCCCTTAGAGACAAGAGTCTTGCTGTGTTCACAGCTGGTCTTGAACCTGTGATTCTCCTTGCCTCCACCTCTTAAATACAGAGATTACACACATACCATGCCCAGCCTTGCTTTCCCTTTCTAAATAGAAAAGGGCACTCTAAGTTGTCCACTACATTCTATATCTTAAACTGGATGGTGATATATGGCTGTTCATTTAATCCATTTTCATAAATAGAACATAAACATACTCATTTCGTATGATACTTCAAGGTCAGAAAAATCAGAAGTTTGAAGATAATAGAGAAAATGACTGACAATGTTTCAAACAAAGCAAACTACACAAAATGTTTGATTTTATACTATGCCCGTAAAGAACAAAAACAATGTACATCTGGAAAAACATCATCTTGCTTCCTGTGTGGATTATGTCTATAATCCCAGAAGTTGGGAGACTGCCAGGATGACTTCCAGTTGAGAGGCCAGCCTAGACTACACATTGACACCCTGTCTCAAAAAGTCAAGCAATAATGAACCTGCCACTTTTATCTGATTCATTAAACACCCAAGTGCTACTTCTCAAGGCAAGCTGCTGAGGTGTCTGCCCTGAGCCCTTCCGTGATATCTAGCACATTCTCCTCCATAAACAGATGGGCGTCAGCAGGGGCACAGATTCACTTTGCTTAAGATATGATCAGGAGGCCAAAAACTCGGACCAGTTTGAACTCTACCCTCAGGTTTCTTAGAAGCCAAGAGGAAGTAAAGAGTATTTCCTGTGTTTATCTCCATCAGTGAACAAATACATCTCCCTGATAGAATTTGAGATGCTTATCCTGTCATCTCCAAGGATGAAGATGTAGGAAATGCTGCCTCCTTAATGCTAATGACAGTTACAAAAACGATGAGGTAGAAAAACCTAGTATGTCTGTGTCTACACTGCACAGGCTCTTCAAACATCAGCAAACACCAAAGCCAGAGCTCAGGATGGAACCCTCTACACTTGTGCCTACTAAGAATAAACCCCAGGGCTGTGCGCTTGTTTCTCTTTCTGCCTTACAGGAGCAGGATAATCAGTAGTTCTCAGAATTGTATTTCCACTGAGAATCTGTTGAGTCTCACTTAAAGGGAGGCATGCATAGAAAAGAGGACCTCATCCTTTCTTCCGATGGAAATTTCAAAAGCTTTCTGCAGCTCCTTCAAGTCAGCGATCTGGTTGGAGAGCTGCTTTACAAGTGCCGCATGTCTCTCCTTCTCTTTTTTCATCTCCATACGGTGCCAGTCAATAAAATTCAGTCTCCACTTACTTAGTTCGGATATAATGTTTGTCTGAAAAGAAAACATACTGAAAATAAGTTATTTGTTCTTTCAAATCAGTCTTAAAATTAAACTGAACATAAACATTAAAAAAGATCAGGTCAAAACAAGAGCTATTAAAAAAAAAACACAACACACTAATAAATGATGTTTGCAAGTTCAGCAGCTATGACTCTTCACAGTTCATTCACCATACCAAGGGAACTAGTTTTCCATTTTATGTTACTTTGTATGAAATCTTATGACATTTAAAAAAAATCAGGTTTTATTCACTAAACTCCTTTGTGTAGTCATAGACTTAAATGTCCATACTAAAATAGATTAGGTGGGGCTGGAGGGATGGCTCAGCAGTTAGTTATGAGCACTGGCTGCTCTTCTAGAGGATCTTAGCTCAATTCCCAGCACTCATGTGGTGGCTAGCCATCTGCAACTCTAGTCCTATGGGATCTGATACCTTCTTCTGTCATTCCATGGGCATGCAAGCACTTACATACATGGAGGCAAAACATCCCTACACATAGGATTAAAAAATAAAATGTCAAAAATGTGTAAACAAAAAATGGATCAGGTGAAGAAATGTAGGAGTACGTGCTAAGTGAGGCCCAATGATGGGCTGATTAGTGGTGGTGGTGGTAGTTGAAACCATGGAGCTGAAGTTTTCCCCAAAAGAATTTCCCACAATAGTCACCTTACAACAAAGTGCTAACCTCATTTACCCTACTGACGGGCATGAGTAAAAACACCAAGTAATCAATGCTCATCTAAAACCAACAAAAGCCTTCAATAAATAGTATTGGTGGACAGAAAATAGTTTGAATGGTTGTCTGTGCAACAGATCTCCTCTATCCCCACCCCAGGAAACCCATCCCAAGGGGAGGATGGTAAACACCGCTCCAGAGTATTGCTAGAGTTTAAAGTTTCAAATAACAGGAAGATACAGAAGTCACAGAATTCACATGATCATAATTTTATATATGTAAATACATAATTATATGCTTCAGTAAAGTTCATCTTCTCCATTTTTAGAATAGTTAGATCATATTACTTAAAAAGATATTTGTTTTAAATTATGTGTAAGTCTCTGTATGGGTATGTGAACATCAGCATAGGTGCCCATGAGGCCAGAGGTTTCAGATGCCATGGCTAGAGTTCCAGCAGGTTGTGACCCACTGACAGGGTGTTGGAAACTGAACTTCAATCCTCCGCAAGAGCAGGACTTTTACTCTTAACTACTGGGCCATCTGTCCAGCCCTCTCCATTAAAAAAAAAAAAATAGCAAAAATCGGGACATTTCTGTAATACTGTTTTATTGGCAGGCTACTAACATCACCCAACAAAAATATTTTCATAGAATCTTCAGACATATATTGTGGCTGCTATAAAATTAATATACATTGGTAGTATATATTTTTTAAACATAAAAGGTCCTCCAATCTCAGCCTTCCAAGCAGCTGGGACTCCAGGTGTATGGCCCTCCTAACCCTCTATTTGTCAGCACTAGGGTCTGAAGGGACTGAAATAATGTCAGTCATCGCTGCGTGTCGTCAGGAAGCCCTTTCAAACACACAAGAAATGTGGTGGAACATACAGTATCCTAGCAACTCCTTAAAACCTTGCAACTCAAAGCATGGTTTAGAAACCAGTAATATTACCTAGGAGCATAATAGAAACATGTAATCTTAGGCCCTACCTAAAACATACTGAGTACCAACCCACAGCTTAACAAGAAACCAAGGCAGTTCATATGCGCATTAAAGACCAAGAAGCATAAATCTAAGATGCTGGATGGATCATCCCAGGAACCTAAAGGTTTAGGTTCTTGTTTTCTAGGGAAGAAAGAAACAAACAAACAAATAGAGAGTAGGCTCAAGTGTCAGACTACAGCATGCTGGAGCAGAGCAGTCGCAATACCTTCAGACCTGAACTCCAGAGGTCAAGTACATTCTCCACCTTCTGAAGATTTTCATCAGAAACAAGATGGTCGCCCACAATCATTTCATGGGCATCTGTACGAGTAGAAGCAGAGGCTGGTGAGGAGGAGTCACCTAAAACATGTGAACTGAAAAAATCCATGACTGGATGAGAGACCTTCCGGGGTGACAGGACCGGGGATGTCCCTAGAAGAAAGGCAAAGCAGTCAAGCAGCAGCCAGGTCAGATGGAAAAGCCTCCACCAGCAAAGGCATAACAAAGGCTACCAGATGTCTGTCAACTCTGGAGGCTGAGAAAAGCACAGAGAAGCTCCCCTTGAGGTACACTCAGTGTGGGTGACTGTGCTATCTGTGCTGTCATTGATGGAGGTTTGACTGGCACGAGATGCCTCCTGTACCCCTCCCACCCTTCACAAAGAGCTCTCAGGACAAACAAGGATGTGTCCTATCCTCGACCAGTCTGAACCGAAAACTACACCATCACATTAACATTAACAAAGTGCTTTTTATGTTGCTGTGATAAAAATGTTTAAGGGTTAGTACACACATGCCATCCTAAGAGGAAGGTATTTTCTCGACCTTAAGGAGAAAACCGAGGCTCGGAGAGTTAATTGACCAAGTGAGGGTGGTTGTATATAGATCACTATTGCTTTATATTCAGTGCTGGTACCAGCTTAACATCCTTAAGATTTGACAATTTAAAGGGGCTGATTATTTAGTTTATCAGATACTATGAATAGGAAATATGTACACCAATCTTCATGCCTGTACATATACACACAACTCTCATCACTTGCTATTACCCAGGGAGTGGAGGAGAGCTAGAGCCAGACAGATAACTGGCCTCTACCTCTACAAAGCATAAAATAGAAAAGGCAATCTAATCTATTCCAGATTTACTAGAATTAGACACTATCCATCACCATTTCTCATGTATTCTACATTAACTATAAAGATTCTAATAACCAGGACTGAAGGGCTTTTCTATCTTTCTTGCAGAATGAATCAAGGGCAGAATTACTAAAGAACTTGTTATTTAAAAGCAAATCTTTCCAGAATTCCTTGCAAGAAGGGAAATTATTCCCTAAGTTGTATATCTGCTATGTAATATATATTTGCTTCCCCCCTTTTGTTTGTTTTTCTGAGATAGACCCTATGTAGCCCAGGTTGGCCTTAAACTTGTCTCAATGTCCTAAGTGGTGGGATTGTAAGCATATTCCAATAGGCTCTGTGCTTTTATTGTTGAAAATATATATTCACTGTTTACAAAATAGAATCATACAACATAAGAGCTTGAAAGGCCACCTGCAAAGATACTGCCCAAGATTTAAATATTATCATGTAAACTAGCAACAAGAGCATTTTAAGATCTGGTTATTAAGTACTATGCTGACATTATTCCTGTTAGCACACTGTCATTACTGAAACAAACTGAGGAAAATGTTACCTCACCTGATTTTGAATGGCTGGACATGTCACATCCTTTTCCAACTTCCATTGCAGTTTCTTTTACAGGGTTATTCCCTGAAAAAAAAAAGTTTTTTAAAATTAAACTGAACTACTGAAATCAAAATGTGTGTATGCACTGTGAAGACAATGGCTTTGCTGTGGCATTCTCAGGC
Organism: Peromyscus aztecus; assembly: GCA_902168405.1. Taxonomy (NCBI): domain Eukaryota; kingdom Metazoa; phylum Chordata; class Mammalia; order Rodentia; family Cricetidae; genus Peromyscus; species Peromyscus aztecus. The sequence continues at coordinate 14,563 of CABHPQ010147780.1, forward strand.
TGCAGATGACATCCACATCCCTTCCTTCCTCTGGTGTCCCTGCTCTTCTGATCCTCTCCCTTTTAAACAGTACTCCTTCTGTTTTTATGTCTTAAATAAATTAAAAAAAAAATCCATATTCTACATATGTGGGAAAACATGCAATATTTGTCTTTCTAAGCCTGGTTTATTTTGCTTAACTTGATTCTCAGGTTCCATTAATTTTTCTGCAAACACTATTTTGTTTTTCATGGCTGACCAACATTCCACTGTTCTCTAGTTATATGCCATGGTTATTGTGAATAGTGCTGCAATAAACATGGGTGTGCAAATAATATTGTACACTAGCTTGGATCTTCCTGAGTGCATATCCAGGGAATATAGCTGGGTCATATGGTAGGTCTAGTTTCAGTTTATTTTTTAAATCTCACCATCATTATTATTAAAAAAAAAAAAAACACTTTGCAAATAAATAAAATCACACACCAAAATTAACCAGGCCCAAAGACTACACAACACAATACAATTAGAATTGGCATTCAGAATGGAAGCTGTGAAGCTCCACATTAAGTTTTATACTTTTAGTATCAATTATATTTTATGCACTTACCTACCATCAAAGCCCAAATCCACAACAGAATTAGAACTAGAAAAACAACTAATTTTTAAATCATTTTTCATAACTCGTGTCCATCTAGAGAGGAATCTCCACAACGACTCTCTTAGTGGCTGCACAAGTCACATTCCCACAAGCAGTGTGTAAGAGTCTTATCTTTTACCCCTATTTGCACCAGCATTGGTTGTTTTTGTGTTCTGGATGACAGCTTTTCTGTGGGGTGAGACGGGAATCTCAATATGGTTTTGATTTGCATTTCCCTGATTGTTACAGAGGTCAAATATTTTTCATGTATTTATTGCCCAGTTGTACTTGAGGACACTGTGCTTACTGTCTATGTACCTATGTATCTAGTATATAGATATAATATCTATTATATAAGCGCGTGCACACACACACACACACACACACACACACACACACACACGAGTCTGTGTGACTATGTGAGGAGCATACATATGCTACGGCACGTTTGTGGAGATGCTCCCCTTCCATCTTGTTTGAGACAGGATCTCTTTGCTGTTCACTGCTGTGCATGCCAGCTACCAGGCCTGTGAGCTTCTGGGGATTCTCCTGTTTCTGCCTTCCACCTCGCCTCTAGGAACACTATGATTACAGACTCACACTATTGTACTGGCTTTACATGGGTTCTGGGAATTCAAATTCAAATCCTCAAGCTTACATGGCAAGCACTTGGCCTGTGAGTTCTCTTCCCAGCCCTTGCTTGATTATATTAATCAGTCTGCAGTACTTTAGTTTGGTCAGTAGGAACTGTACGTTGAGGTACTCAGTAAAACCAAAGTATATGACTGATACTGTTGATGTATAATGAGTAAGACCAAGGTTCACATCTCTTAAAGGAACTGAAATTTGGGTAGAAAACATCTGCCATAGTAAATTATTCATCTGAAGTCATGGTCCTGTGGTCCTATCTGTTGTTCCAGTGCATCAGTCTAAAGATAGGAACACGGTGTGGGGGCAGGGATCTACACACAGGGACCAGGGAACCGAGACTAGGGCTGTGACTCAGCAGACACCCAGGAGCCTTTTGTCTCTGTGTGGGTTGTGAAAGGCACCCTCAAGGACACTCATCCTTGCAGGCAAGCCAACTGTATGAAGACTGCCCATGTGGGCTATCTCGGCCCTCTCAAAGGGCCCATGAGAGGGCTCAGTGGGTAAGGAGGCTTGCTGCCAAGCGTGACAACCCGAGTTCAATCCCTAGAACCCACACAGTGGAAGAACAGAACAGACCCCTGCTGGCACGCACATGTAGGCATGTACATACACACATACACGAATAATACATGAAAAACAGAGCGCTTACTCAGAATGAGTTGTTTGTGCTTGTACTTTACTAAATAAGGAGTGAAGAGGTAAAGAGCTTCCTTTCTGTTTCTACCTTTAACCCCTCTATCAAAGCACAACTTGGCTCGTATCAGATACCAGATCTATGGCGGACAGTCCACAAGAAGGTCCACCTTTGTGCTATAATCCAAACCACCCTCCATGCATGTAAGTACTGCTGACAAAGAACCAGCATGTGGTTCTAGAGTAACTTAAGGGATTCTGAGGGCAGTGTCAGGATCATCTTTAAAGATGGGCTTGGGCATTTAGTTTTCAAAGTAATCCTGGCATAAAACTTCTAGATCAAAAACTGGGGCATAATATAGTCCACTAAGAGATAATAGCTACTGGGTTGCTTTGACTTTAGTAACTTTCATAAAGTTAAAAGTCAATTGAAGTTTAAATAAAAGGAGCCAGGAACAACACAGTAAAATGTAAGGCAGGCCCACATGGCACTGCTTTACACCATGGATTGAGAAGAAAACGCTGATGGTCAGGAACATTTCCGGTCACGTCAGCATCACCGACAAACTCAGGATCCTATGTGGTATCCTGACAACTGTACATAACCTAGTTAGCAAAGCATACCGGCGAGCGCAGGAAATCTATCTGGAGCCCCTTCTCCCTTCGGATGAGACGGCTGGGAGGCACTGGAGTCAACATTCGGATTCACAATAGCATAGCGAAGCAGTTCTTCATACTCTTCCTACGAGAAGCCAGCAACAGTGATGTATTATAACAGCTGTAATGCTGCATCCGACCACTCCATTTTCTGTTGTGTTAAGAAATCTACTGAATCACATAGTAGTCACATTCTTACCACAATACAGAAAAGCTGAGCTCTTATGCTAAGCTTGAGTCCTTTGAGTACTTCTGGTATGACTTTTATATTTATAATTAAAAGTTTAAAGAGGTAACAGATGTTGGTGATTCAATAGAACATTTTTCTATCTCTTCTTTCTCACATTTCAGATCAATTTAACTGAAGATGAGACAAGACATGCTGTTAAAAAGCTATCACTTTCAATTTCAAGTATTAAACTGAGACTCAGTTTCTATTCTCTCTCTCTGTTCTTCCCTTTTACTTTGCTTTCCTCCCTCTCTCGGTTGCTTCCTTCCTTCCTTCCTTTCTCTCTTTCTTATTTTGGGACAGGATTCCCTATATTCCCTGGGCTGGAACTTGCCATGTAACCCAGGTTGCTGTCAAGCCTGCACCCTACCTGCCCAAGCCTCCTGGGTACTTGCATTACAGGCACGCACCACCACACAAGGTACCAGAATTTTCTGACATTCTGTAACTCAAAAGAAGCAAACTGGATACTCAAGCTTATGAGCTATAACACAGGCATTTTGTTTCACCTAGTTTCAAGCCCATACTCACAGGGGCAGCTTGCTTATTTTTGCTATTGTTGTTAGAAGAAAATGCCATGGATTTGAGTTCATAAAATAAATCTGTATAATTGTAGCTTTGTTTTAGCATTGGAATTTTAAGTAAAATTGTAAAAGGAATTTGTACTATTCTGTTTAAAAATTGTGAAATTTCAATGTGAAAGAGTGAGTTTGACTTTCAACTTGGGAGTCTATTTTAATACACATATGCATTAAACATTAGGTAAAAGAAATACATTATCATTCTTTAAAAAGATTTAAATATTCTTTTATTTATTTATTTTTTATTTAATGCCAAATGCTGTTTATTGAAGGGGGGAGGAGGTCTTAAATACAGGCTTACAGCACAATGGGAGAACCCCAAGGGCAGAAGTTCGCTACCGATGTTTTACAATCTTGCATCTAAGCTGTTAACACCCATTATGCAGGTTAAATATTCTTAAATTTAAAAAACCTGCAAATTACATCTGGTTGTTAAAATAAAAGGAAATCCTAAATTTTCCAGTTATTCAAGACAACCCTACCTTGATAAGTTTGGATAAGATACAAGGTAGTCATTGGTTTCTATAGGCCTAAATGTGAGTCCTGTAGTAATCTTGTCCATGGACCATGAGCACCCATTTCTCCTTTACTCCCGTAAATAAGTCCCAGGGTTTTTGACCTGGGCAAAGGTTTGACCTTGCAGCTAAGGTAGTTGGGAAATATGGTCTTTGGGAGTTGAATCTCTCATGTAAATACACCCTTACCTACTCAGTTCTCCTAACTTGTCTTTCAGTGTCCAATCAAAGTGGCAACAGGAACCAGAACTTCACTGCAGAGAACACTGGAGTATTCTGGGCTCCAGAACTTCAGGCGGGCTGACGTTCTGTTACTTTACATTAAGAATGAGAGCACCCAGCAGAGGCAGTTAAATGAGAACATTTCAGAAAATGTTTCTGAAACTTTGAGTTTTAGTTTGAACAGTTCATGGCTATTTTCTGAAAACTTAAAACAATATACTCCCCAAATTAGTAGAGAGTTCTTTAAGTTTGAAAATACTGTAAATACACTATTTCATTGTAAATGGTATAAGTAAATGAAAAATGTATTTCTGGTTTTGCCACAAATTACCACTGTCCTGATTTTTTTGAGTGGTGGTCTCTCTCTGTAGCCCTGACTGTCCTGGAACTCTCTATGTGGACCATGCTGGCCTTAAACTCACAGAGATCCCCCTGCTTCTGCCTCCTGAGTGCTGGGATTAAAGACATACACCATTACACAGGGCTTTACGCATTTAAAAGAAATCATAATAATTTAGATGTCTTCCTACCTGAAGGTCTGTGGAGACCGAACTATCAGGATCAGAGTTATTGTGAGCAACATGGACTGCATATTTATCCTCATCAGATGACATCCTGCACAGACACTATAAAACAACACAAGTTAACTCTAGTTGTTCCCTGTAATACCTAAGCCAAAGCTTTTAATTAGTTACAAGGGGCTGCAGCAGTGCTTTAACTTGCAAACACTTTCATGTCATTTAGAAGAAATAACCCACTCAACATACTTAGTACTTACAGGCAAGAATCATCAGGCCAAAAAAACTTACACCAAACATTAGTATATCAATAATATACTGAAAGAGATGAGCAAAATATATGAACGGTTAAAGAAAAATCCTTCAGGACAATCGCCAGCAGGGTCTGTTAGAGATAAGAGCTTGTGGTTACCACTCTTCAGCTTTATGTGACATCTCAGGGACTGTATACTTTCCTGTGAGATGTTGAACTAAGACAGTCCAACAATTTGTGTAAATTTCCTTCCTGAGGCATTTATATGTTGGGAATATTATTGTAAAAAAATTAAGAAAATTAAGTTTATACATTACAACATACTAAAATATACACATTGAAATGACTAAAGGTCTTAACTAAAGAAAACTATATAAAAAAAAGAAATTGAAAAGACAAATAGTAACTATTCAAACTCTCTAAGAGAGTCAAGATGGTCCAGATATTGAGACCTGAAAGATGAGCAGGTCCACCCTGACAGACAGACCAAAGATGAAACTGAGCAGCACAGGGCAAGATACAGATGCATGGTATGGATGCTGAAAATAACCAGGCATACGGTTAGGCTGAAGCCAAGTCTGAGAGTAAAGATGAAACCAAAATGAACAGGTACAATCATGACCTTTCATATTAAAAGGCCGAATCATGCCAGGTGGTGGTGGCTCACGCCTTTAATCCCAACACTCGGGAGGCAGAGTCAGGTGGATCTCTGTGAGTTCAAGGCCATCCTGGTCTACAGAGTGAGATCCAGGACAGGCACCAAAACTATACAGAGAAACCCTGTCTCAGGAAAAAAAAAAAAAAAAAAAAGTCTAAATCATTCCAGAAGATATTAAGTGTTTTAAACAACTGATGTGATCAACCTTGTTTTTTATTCATTTTTGTAGTGCTAAGGATTGAACCCATATGCAACTATGCATGTCAGGGCAAGAGCTCTACTGCAGAGCTACATCTCCAAACATAGCCCTTTTTTTTTTTTTTTTTTTTTAAATTAAAGAAGTATTACTCTTGAGAGCTTTAGGGAGGACTGGGATTCTAAAAATAGAGAAGTCAATTGAGAGCCAGTTGCAGTAATCCAGCAGCAAAGGGTGTTCTCATCACTGACCTAGGAGACAAAGAGGTCCTGAACTAGAATGCAGCACTGGCAAGGGGAAGGAGGTGTGGCTCTGAGACAGCTGTGCTGTGGTAACGGAAACGAGGGGTCAAATCAAGGGCCACTTCAAAGGACACAGATTTCTGTCTGGAGTAACTAGATGGACCATGATACTACTCACCAGATCGAGGAATGCAGGAAGGTGACTCTTGGAGGATGGACGATGAGCTCAGTACCAGGTATACTGGCATGAAGTGGTCCCGGAAGTACTGGGTAAAGCTGTGGGCATGCGGTACAGTCAGCCTTCAGTGTCCCTGGGTTTCCACATCCATGGATCCAGTCAACTGTGGGTTAAAAATATTTCTTAAAGTTGCATCTGCACTGAACATGCAGACTTTTCTTGTCATCATCATCCCCTGAAAAATACTGCACAACAACTACTTATCTAGCATTTATACTGTATCAGGGTTATAAGTAAACTGGAGATGGTCTCAAGTGTGAAGGATGATATGCGTAATAGGCTACATGCAAATACTATGCCATATTATACAAGTCTCTTGAGCACCTGCAGACTTGGGTGTCTGGGAACCAATCAGCTGACCGTGGTTACAGAGGGACAGCTGTTGTGTGGTACACTGACTGACTCCTCAGAGCACAGCTCCAAGCACTGCAATTCATAATGGCTAGAAAGTAATAATGGTTCCTAAAGTCAAGTTCCTAAACTCAACCTAAAGGCGAGGCCTGCCTTACAAAGTATAAGCTGAAGATTTAGATTGAGGAGGCACTGACTTATTGGGGTTTACTAAATAAAGGGGAATGAATGGGACCACCCATTGAGGTATAGTAAAGAATTATTATCCTGCAGACTAAACATACACATCGCACACATTTTTAGAATATAAATACACGTGTATTTTCTAGAAAGACTTTTAGCTTCTAATATAATTTCAGAGGAGATAATAATCCTAATAAAGTTAAGGACTGCTACCATGAGAAAACAGTTAAATCTACAACTGCTAAGGTTTTGTGTGTGTGTGTGTGTGTGTGTGTGTGTGTGTGTGTGTGTGTGTGTTTTGAGTGGAGCCTTGGCTGTCCTAGAACTAGCCATGCAGACCAGGCTGGCCTTGAACTCACAGGGATTCCCCCAAGGGCTGAGATTCAAGGCCTGTGCCACGCCACCGCCACCACCCGGCAACAACTACTGACTTTTAAGATGCAAAGAAGACTTGGTCATATGACCGGAGAGAAAGCCAGAACACACACTGGAATCATGTGGGCAACACCCTGAGGGTCACGGGTCAAAAAGGGGTAAGGATGGCCCTCAACTTGCCAATCAGGAAGTTGTCGAGCCATTTGTGACAGTTTCAGTTGCTACTGGAACAGGCCTCAATTACGGTTTGCTAAGAAAATAAACAAGAGATAAAGACATTGAAGTAGAAGGAAGGGATACAGGGAAGCCACAAAATAGGAGGCCAGGTTGTAGCCAGATTCTGGAAGGGGAATTTCTGTTTTATTCAGTATTGCTATATCTTTATAAAAGATAAATAAACTAAAAATCTCAGCTGTGACTGTCTTCCATTAAGCCATTTAGGGAAGATAAAATAAGCATCGATCTGCATCTAGGAATGAATGCTTCACGGATATCAAACCAACCATGGTGGTAATTTGGTCCGTTTTAATCTTCATTACATTTTCCTTTATGATTTGTTTGCAGACCCGGTAGGCAACCAGAGATGGGAGTTGCGGATTATTTGAGTAACAAATGAGCGGGTATGATCAGACGTCAAAAATTGTTTCTTAAATATATACCGAGGACACAAAACGATTGTGCTTTTGGGAAAATACGTTATCTGCCATTTACCCTGCTCTTTGCAAGCAGGCATGACAATTAACTTGAGAATGGACAACAGTAGCATTTCCTCACAGTCTCTGGGTTCAGAAACGAAGCAGAAGAATGATGCTTGCTTTAGTGGGCGACACACATTAGTCCATCACATTCTCAGTATTCTCTAACCTAAGTAGAAACCACAAGATAGCCTGAAGGCTCCTCTTTGCCACAGGTACAACAAAGCTGAAGAGCGGTCTCCAGGAGTTCAAATGCAACCCCTAAGAGAGAGAGAGAGGGGGCGCATCAACGTGCCACTGGCAGGAAGGTGACATTCCCCTCGCCCCAACTGCCTGCAAAGAGAGGGGGAGCGCCGGTCCCTCCAAGTTTTCTCTCACCACCCTCCAATCCAACCCCATTTAAACCCAATTCTTTCCTAGTAAAACACAACCTCACGTTTGACCATCTCCCCCTCCGTCCTAAAGAACAGACCCTGCGGGGCTGGTAACCACGCAACTTAGTTCGCGTCCCTTGCGTCCTCTCTACCTGGGCATCTCCAGGGATGACGCCCCGAGTCCTGTCTGGGAGGAGCCGGCCGGGCCGCCGCCACCGCCGCCGGTGCCCACCTTCTCCGCCAAACCCCG
>CABHPQ010147783.1:0-41983 GCA_902168405.1 Peromyscus aztecus
ATTATATTTTAAAAACTATTATGAGAAATAAATTAAAGTTAGGATTTCTTGTTTAAAATTAGAGAGACAAGATTTCCACACTGAATGATAATGTACTTTCTAATAAGAAAATATCTGATGTTCCACCTTTGTAGATTAAAATTTGAATAATTCTCTTGTACTGGGAAAATTCAAATTGGTGGATGGCCATGAGAGAACTATTTTGATGGACCATGTGTTTAATTATAAACATGTCTCAAGAATACCAGAATAACCTTAAATAGTTTATGCTATAGTCTTCATAAAATGTCTACAAAATATGGTATTATGTCCATTTTTCAAATAAACTTTTCATACTTTAGGTGATTAATTTTCTTTTTATTATATACACAGGAGTTAATGGGATTCAGATTGATATGCAGTTCAGTCTGCATCACATGAATTAAGCTCACATTTTTTGAAGAAATGAGAAGATGGTTTGTTCTTACATTTTTTTTTACCAAAGTTTAGCACAGACACAGTCTCTGCTCCCCTCCTCTTCTTGAAATACTATCTTAGAATTTCACTCTCATTATAGAAATCCACATTTAAAAACTCATGTTCCTTGACAGTTAGTAATAGGAATAATTAAAAAAAAAACATATGTAGTTTCTAATAGCAATGATTTTCTTTTAAATAAAATTATAAACATAGAATATAAAAAGAAATAAAGTATATCTAACCAACTTGGCTTGTTCAGAATGTAAGTCTGTCATTTTTTGATTTTGAATATTATTTCAGATAATATGCCAAGGCAATTTTGCCTACTTAAATAACTATATCTACTTGTCAAACCTACACAACATATTGATTGAGATCATTTTAGTCCCAATCATTGAAGTAAAAAATGTTTATGATATCACAGCATTAAAATCAAATGTGGCGTTTTTTCCATATTGATATTTTTGTATCCCACAACCATGTTTGGAAAGAGTCAAGGAAAAGAACAAGCTCTCTTGTACCAATGACAATGAAAATGGTCACTTATTCAGCATGTATAATAGACAGTATGAAGGTCTTAATATTGGATAGATCCAAGATTGTTTCCCAACATAAACTCCCTGAAATTTTTTTTTGAGAAAACTAACTTCACCTTCCTCCCACTTGTAATATCCGTATAAATATGAACAAATAAATAATATGTAGTGAAGACAGAGTGTGATAATAATCATAAAATCAATAAGTGCAGCATAAACCTGAACAGGATAAGATTAGCCATTACTTTAAGCATTGCCAATATTTTGTATAAACTGGATAGCTAAATGATTTTAGAATTAATTGAAGGTCTTTATTTCAAACTTAGTTGCAAGAAAATCCAGCTACTTGTATAAAGGTGAAAGAAAACACAAGCTCTCATGTTGCACACCTAAACTATCATGGTCATAAAATGGTACTAAATTCTTTAGCTAATCTTATTCATTAATAGTTTATGTGCTTTAATATATATTCTCATTGACATTATTTGAAGCTTTTCACAAATAAGCTTCTACTTAAAAACAATGCATTCGGAAAAACAAAATTGATTTTTATGTCTAGGTGCTTTTCTGGGACACTACATAAAAGAAGATCTGTGGAAACTTTTGAATCTTTTATGCTTTATCAATTTTGTACAATCATACACCCATTGTGTAGAATTTGAAACTTGGCATTAAATTCTAAAAGTTTCAGAAAAATATTAAATATTTCTTGACAACCTATGCATTATGTAAACAAAAAATGCTTCATGAGGCTATTACACTAAAATAGAAAATATTGTCCATTTAAGCATGATATTAACTAAAAATATTTATTTTCAGCATTCTTTGGTTAGTTGTTTGTGTTTGTATGTGTGCATATGTACGTGTGTGTGTGTGTGTGCATGTGAGTATGTGTGTTATATTTTTGTATCTGTGGAAACTAAGAAAGGGCAATAGAACCCCTGGAGTTATTGATGTTAAATGGACTGGGGTTACAATGGAATTAAATGATTTGAGGTTTCAATGGAGTTAAATGCACGGGGTCCTCTGAAGAGCAGCAAGCACAGGCACATGACTGCTGAGCTGTCTCTCCAGTCTCAATCACATTTATTGTACAATAATGGATATTTTAAAGCTTTTTAAATCTATTAATATAGCACACAAATAACTAAAAAATAATTTATACCAGTTAAGCGTCAAATTATCACATAAATCAAATATAAGAGAATTAAGATGCCTTTTTATTTTTTTTTGGTGGGTTCTCAAAATGCTTTACAAAACAAAATTGTAAGATGCATTTGTGAGTTTGTGTAAAAAGGTTATGTTTTGTCTAGTCACACCATTTGTATAGGAAGAACTGGTTATCTGGGTAAAAGAACCACAGGAGAGGATGATCTCAAAGGTTGTGTTACTTCCACCTCTATATCACCTTCCTGGGTGTGTGCCCTGGAGCAGCGATTGAGTATCCTGCTATCAGAAGAGCCTCAGGTTCCATCTAATGTGCTGAGTCATTAGCTTGTAGTTCTTAATTTTGATTGTGAGCCTAGCCTTTAATGACTGAGCCATTTCTCCAGCCCATATTTCTTAATTTTTGATAAGAAGTTTTAGCCAGAGCTGTTACACAGAGACCTTGTTTTGAAAAAAAAAAAAATATATATATATATACTAAAATATTCTCTTAAATACATCTATTTATTATAAGAATTTTTATTTAATTAGATAGCTCTGCTTGGTGACATAGAATGTCGTTGGTGACTTTCAAAATTTATTGTCATGTCTCATTTGAACTTTGGGCAAAATATATCAACCTACATAGTAAGCAATTATTAGAGCTATAGGAAAGGAAATTGTACATACACTCATATGTGATATGCATTAACATATATATTCATTACTAATACAATCCTATTCTCATAATAGTTATTCACTGTAAATATATTTTTCTTAATAATAGCTATAATATTTTCCTTTATTTCTTTAATGTGGTGAGAGGTATATATCATATTTATTTATTTAATAGATATTTTGGAAAATGTATTTTTTGAATCTGCAAATAAGCAGGAAGAAATATTTTAAATTCAGTATTTGAATGGCAAAGTCATTACAGACAATAATAAAAATACAATTGTGTTAGTTTTAACTGTATTAAAGTTTCCTAACTATTGTGCTTATAAGAAAATAAATATCTAAAAGTTTTTTTTTCTATTAATTACCTGTCATTTCCATGCGTTTTTAGTTGTTGGCATTCATACAAACATGAATTTTTTTAAGTTGTTTTCTCAAAATTGATATTTTTACAAAATTACAATTCTCTGTGGAAGAGTTTCGATAAATCCATCCAAGTACAATTTAGCTTATGGTTATAATTTCATAAAAGTAATAACTCTTTGAAATGTGGGTGGTGTTATGGTGGAGGGTATACTGAAAAGCATGGAAATATTATAGTATAAGGGCAGGGTAAATTATACAGAAAAAACTGAGTAAGGTAGTTATGTACGGGAAATAATAGCAAAATTATTTTGGATATTTATTCTATGTCAGGTGATATCAGTAATTTTTATGTTTTCTCATTCTTATATGTGTGTGTTTGTAGATTTTATTTGATATAAGATCTTGTGTTTTATGTGTATACTCAGTTTCTGTAACTGTGGTCATTGTCTCTCTACCAGAACCTAGAAGAGTTAGCTGCTATATTGAGCAAATAAGCAATATATACATACACATTTATCATTATGTGTGCTCCTGTTGTTTTAATTACAAATTATTAAGCATTTATTTGATGCTACTTATATTATTTTTGCCTCAGAGTCAGTGATGTCTTTTGTACAAAATGATTTCTAATTATGTTAATTTTGTTTTAGCACTCAAGACCAGGAAAGAACTCCTAGAAACCAGCATTAATCCTCTGAAAGATAATTTGCTTTTTAAAAGAATAATTGCTCTCCATTTTTTAGTTTTGTTTCTTGTGCATGAAACGAAGGGCCAGAAGTTGTAGGCTCTCAAATTGCAAGTTTTACAAGTGCCTCAGTAAACAGGGATGTCCCGACACTGTAAAAATGAAATATAAATTCCTCACCAATAAAACATCAGATTTATTTATTTTTAATAGAAGGAACATGATCCTAAGAGCTAGAAGGACATTGGAAATAAACATCTAATAGAGTTGCAAATGGGGCAGTGAAAATCAAGGTGTCTTATTTATTAAATCACCACCAGCACCACTCAAAAAATACTTGGAAATAAACCTAGCCAAGGAAGAGAAAAATCTTTATAATGAAAACTTTAAGAAACCAAGACTGAGAAATGCACACAGAACATTTTTAAAAAAACATGAAGCTAGGGCAGAGAAGTGTTGTGTGATTAGAGAAGTTGGAAGGAGACAGCCAGCATTGATATGACCTAGACACCTTGCACACATGTATGAAATTCTCAAACAATTAGCACAAGGAAAACAAATCTAGAAAAACTGGAAATAGCTGATTTTTGAAACTTATGGAGACATGCAAATGAGAGTTATAGTTTCTTTCTCTCCAAACCCACTGTTATTAATATTGGTGTTGAATGCATGTCCTCTCAAAGCAGGAAAGGATCTATGGCTCACCTGTGTGAAAATACGAAGCTTAAATTATTTCACCATATGACCCATGTAACTAAAACTCTTTCAAGAAATGAGATTTCTTTTTTTGTTTGTTTGTTTTTTGAGCCAACATATGAGGGCACAGAAAATGATGTGGGTAAATTAAGGTTTGCTGCCATCGACATGAACTACACATGACTTTCTCTGAAGGATCATTTTATAGAAATAAATGAACTGATCTCAGGGCAAGTGAACTTTGTGTAGGAAAGGTATCGATTTCCTCCATACAGATGAGGCATGTGATTGTTTTGAGGTTGAGTTAGGCACACAGCTACTTATTTATTATGTGTACCTCATATGAAGTGCTCTGTGTAGTGCACCAAATTAGTTTTCTCAAAGATTATGAGAAGGGGGATAAGATTTGAAATAAAGTGATTAAATAATAATTTAGTAAGCCTTGATTTCCCCAAAATACCATGAAAACTTTAAAAGTATAGTTTGACTCTTATATATTTTTAGGGAAAAAATGTACCATAACTTACAGTAGGAAATGCTTATTTTAATAGAAAATGCATGAGAGAGGATTTTTTTTTTTTAGTTTACTTTTCCCTTACAAACTGAAATCAAGGAATGTGGAAGTTTCACAAAAGTTACAATTGAAAAGGGAGCTGGAGACTGGGGTAGCACACATGTCACAACAGCACAGGTAATAATTTCCTGTGCTGTTACACAGCCTTAGTGACTCTGGCTGCAACAGTCATCAATTCAAAAGAGGAAATAAGATTAGAGTGAAAGGAAATGGAAGAAGTCAGATATGCAGGCAGAATTCAATTATTCAAATTAGAATTTAACCAAGATACCTTGGTAAGCTCCTGTAGGTTGGGGAAAGCATTGTTGGAATATGTGATGTTATCAAGAAACCTCTAACTGTTGCTTATTTCATAAAGATTGGGAGAGAGTGAAACTCCCTAGCTGAAACCACACTCTTATGAGCTTCAGAATGACATAAAATTTCATTAAAATATCCTTTGAGCATACCTATTTTGTTTATTAAACAGATTAATAATTTTGTGAAAAATGATGAAATTACATGTATATACATATAGATAATGTTTAATATAATTTATATTATTAATGGATTATATCTATCATTAATATATAAATGTATTTATCTTTTCATAGCTAATAAGACCAGATCTTATTACCTCAGGTTTTTGGCAACACTAATCTGACATTATGCCATGTTAGTGTTGAAGGGACATAAATATATAAATATCCAACCTTTAGAATAAAAAATCCAAAATTGTGGCATATTGACTATGAAGAGCACTAATGCAAAGCCATGCTACCTCCATGGAAACTATCAACTGGACAGTGATACAATAAATCAAAGAAATTGTAAGCTGATAGAAATAGTTGGAAAGAGTAAAAATTCCAATCAAAACTGCAGAATAATACAGATGTCCCTAAAGAAAATGTTACCAGAGTTCTTACCATCCTGATAGTCTAAGTATTGAAATAAATTTACATTAGACGTTATGAAAGATTTTCTAAATTTACTTTTATACTATTACTTACTAATAATAGCATAGGGAGAATACGCACATACATGCACACTCAGACTGCCAAATGCACTAGCAACAGTGATTTATTATTTCCATAGTTGTGAATTACTATAGGTTTCGTGGTTCGACAGAAAGAAATGGTAGCTGAGTAATATTTTCTGCTTTAATATATGATTGATGTCTCCAATTCTCAGACATATGACATTAATCCACTAATGTTCAACATTCATTTTATTCACTGCAACCTTACTTTCAAAACTGCCACAAATATACACAAGTCAATGACAGATTAATATTCAAACATTGTACAAAAACAAATCTTTCCTATTGAAGTATAAGTCATGTTTCATTTTTCCATATGTGAAATAATAGCTAATTTTTCTCAAGTTGGTAGGAAAATTACTGTTCATAAAAATAACTATTACTATTTGTAGAAAATATGAAATATTGTAAAAATTATATTTATATGTTCAACATAAGGTAATGCTACTGCCTATAAACTGAATATGAAAGTAGGAGAGAAAAATTTGCTAAAGACAACATTCTAAGACATTTTTTCATTGCTAAACTGGAGCTCTAGTTTTAAATAGAAATATTGTACTAATCTCCAAGTTAACTAAGTAGGAGATCACTGGATAACTTGCATATCGGTTTATAATATTTTAAATTATTTTATTGCTCCTAATACTTCTCTAAAATACTTTATACAAGGTTGGTAATTTGATTTCAAAAGGTTTGTCAACATCAACATTATCAATATTTAGTTCCAATTTTTCATATACCCAGGTAGTGTTATGGGGAGCAAGATGTCAGGTAGAAGAATAAACATTTATTTTTTAAGATATAAAAATATAATAAAATAAGATGTAAGAAGATAAAACAAAGACCATCATATCCAAGTTAGACAAGGCAAATCAACCAAAGGCTTTTATCCCAAGTGAAGGCATAAGAATTAGAGACCCAATTGTTCTCAAGCTCATGAATCCCCCCCAAAAAAAAACACTAAACAGAAAGCCATATATAAATGCAGAGGACATGTTATAGACCCATGCAGTCCCTGTCCACGCTGCTCTCATCTCTATGATTTCATATGAGCTTCACCTGGTTCACTTAGAGTGTCTTGTTCTACTGGTGTCCTCTATCGCCACTGACTCTTACATTCTTTCTGCTTCCTCTTCTGGCAGTTCCTCTGAGTTCTGAGGAATTTGCTGAGATTATCTCATTCATAGCTGAGTGCTCTGAGATCTCTCTTTCCCCGTGTGTGTGTGTGTGTGTGTGTGTGTGTGTGTGTGTGTGTGTGTGTGTAGTGTCTAACTGTAGATACTGATGAGATGTTTGAAGGGCATGTCTAACCTTTGACACTGAGACACAATATTGTAATCCACAAAGTTTATGTCAATATCAGTTCAATTGAATTACAAAACATAAAAATAAAGAATTTCATATTTTTTTTTTAAATTTCATCTAAGGAAAGTAGTTTCACACTGGGAAAGGTTAAATGTTCTCACATCTCTACTTAACCCCCTGACTATGATGTAAATTGTCCAAGATAACTAGGATAGAAATAGTTATATATTTATCCCGAAATATCCATATATCTTTCGGTCATACAGAAACACTACAAATTAAAAAGTATCAATATGTTTCTACAAACTTTTAAGTATAAACTGCTAAGGCATTACATCTACCAAGGTAACTGCTGTGTTAACAAGATAAAATGTTGCTGAGCATATGAAGTAACACCGGGCATTTGTCTTTGGGAATGACCCTTGCATATGAAAGACAAGGTTTCCCCAAGTTTGCTGCTTTGCTCTCTGGTGCATTCCTAACTAGCGTGCAAAATTTCGATCAGACTTATAGGCACCACTGTTCAACCTCTGAAATCAATATAACTAATATCATGTAAGTGTACTTTGTCAGTATTTGTCACCAGTATGTGGTGAGTGGAGAAAAACTTGAAACAAGAATTCAGAATTGCCCAAATTAGTGAATGAATTAAAACTATTCCACAGCTGTACATCTGTAGCATTGAAATATTGCCTATTGTCCCATCATGATGAATGAGGACCTCTGAAGGGCAATATGGCTTTTAATGAGTTCCTCCTATGATGAATGGAAACAGTGACGAATCAACACTGTAGTATAAGCATGCTGATGAGCTCTGTGAAATTTCTGATGATTCTGACATATATGGTGAATTTGAAAGAGTGCGACATAAAGAATATGAATGTGAACGTTTATACCTATCAGGGAAATTTGCATCTCAAATTTATAGAAAATAAACAGAGAGAAAGAATCTTGATATCAGAGGAAGAGGACACCACAAATATTCAGAAGCAGCTAGTGATGATGCTGATGTTACTTCAAGAGAAGGAGAAATAGTCTAGTTAGACATAGCAGACTTGAGGCATATACAAATTTATTTTTTATTATTTTATTTTATTAGTTTTTAATATTTTATTTTTTTCACCTCCCTCCTCTCCTCCAAGTCTCTCCCTCTACCAGCACCACCCAGCAATCCACTCCTCCTGTTTCTGTTTAGGAAAGGGCTGGTCTTCCATGGCTCTCAACAGAACACCGCATAATCAAGGTGTAGTAAGCCTGAGCAGCTCCTCATGTAGCTAGACAAGGTGATCCAGGATGAGGGTAGGGTCCCAAACACCAGTCCAAGAGTCAGAGACAGGCCCTGTTCCCAAAGTTAGGAGTCCTACAAGAGGACAAAACTACACAACTGTAACATATATGCAGAGTACCTAGCTAAGACCCATGTAGGCTCCCTGGTTGTCAGGTCAGTATCTGTGAGCCCCTAAGAGACCAGTTTAGTTGATTCTGTGAGGTTTTTTTTTTTTAATTGTATCCTTGACCTCTCTGGCATCCTCAATTCTTTCTCGCCTTCCTTCTGCAGGATTCCTTGAGCTCTGCCTAATGCTTGGCTCTGGCTCTGCCCCTGTTTTCGTCAGTTACTGGATGAAGCCTCTATGATGACAATTAGGTTAGGCACCAATCTGTGTGTACAGCAGAATACTGTTAGGCATCATTACATTAACATTTTTCCCCTTGAGTCTTGTTTGGTTCCACCCTAGCTCTCTGGGTAGTCCAGCCTGTGGATCCTGGTGCTCCAAGCAGTGTTAGGGGTGGGCTTACTCTCCTGCCATAGGTTTTAATCTAGACCTGTCATTGCTTGACCACTCCCTCAATACCTAAGCCGTTCTTACCCCAGCACATTTCATAGACAGAACAGACTGAAGGTCAAAGATTATCTTCCTGGATTGATATCCCACTCCCTCCAATGAAGTCTTACCTGGTCAGAGGAATTAGACAGTTCAGGCTTCATATCTGCTGTTGCTAGGAGTCTTCATTGGGGTCCTCCTTGTAGACTCCTGGGAGATGCCACCCCTTTCTACTAGTCTCTTTCCGTACTCTCCCTCCTACCCCCAACATGATTGCTCATGTTCCCATCCCCACCTGTCCTCAGTCTACTTAAGAAATCTCTTCTATTTCCTCTTCCCAGGGAGATCTGGGAGTACCCCCACGAATCCTCTTTGTTACCAAGTCTCTCAGGGTCTATGAATTGTAACATAGTTACCCCTTATTTTTACAGCTAATATCCACTTACATGACGTGTATTTCTAGGTCTGGGTTACCTCACTCAGGGTGTATTTCCCTTCAAGTTTCTTGGTGTTCTTGTTTCTAACAGCTGAGTAACACTGCATTGTGTAAATGTACCACATTGTCTTTATCCATTCCTCAGTTGAGGGAGACCTAGGTTGCTTCCAAGTTCTGGCCATTACAAATTAAACTGCTATGAACATAATTGAACAAGTGTACTTGTGGTATCATTGAACATCTTTTGGGTATATACCCAAGAGTACTATAGCTGGATCTTGTGGTAGATGGGATTCCCAGTTATGGGAAAACCCATACAAAGAATCAACAAAGAAATATTGGCAAAGTGAATACAAGAACAAGTCAAAAAGATCATCTACCATGAACAGGTAGGCTTCATGTCAGAGATACAGGGATGGTTCAACATACAAAAATCACTCAATGTCATCCACCATAAAAGCAAACTGAAAGGAAAAGAAACATGATCATCTCATTAGAAGCAGAAAAAAAAAAAAAAAAAAACCTTTGACAAAATCAAACATCTCTTCACGAAAAAAGTCTTGGAGAGATCAGGGATACCAGGGATATAGTTAAACATAATAAAAGCAATATACAGCAAGCCAATTGCCAATATCAAATTAAATGAGAGAATCTCAAAGCAATTACATTAAAACCAGGAGCAAGACAAGGTTGTTCACTCTTTCCATATCTATTCAATATAGTACTTGAAGTTCTAGTTAGCACAATATGGCATTTGAAAGAAATCAAGAGGAAACAAATCATAAAGGAGGAAGTCAAAGTATCATTATTCATAGATGATATTTTAGAATACATATGAGATCCCAAAAGCTCTACCAGGGAACTCCTACAGCTGATCAACATCTTTAGTCAAGTGGCTGGAAACTAGATTAACTCAAAAAATCAGTAGCCCTCCTATATACAAATGATTGATGGGCTGAGAAAGGGAAAAATCAATACCCATTACAAATACCTCAAATAATATTAAATATCTTGCTGTAACTCTAACCAAGAAACTGAAAGACCTGTATGACAAGAGCTTCAAGTATTTAAAGAAAGAAATTGGAGATGATATCAGAAGATGGAAAGATCACCCATGCTTGTGTATCAGTAGGATTGACATAGTAAAAATGGCCATGTTACCAAATTAAACCAAATCCCTATTAAAATCCTAGCACAATTATTTACAGACCTTGAAAGGGAAATGCTCAAGTTCATGTGAAAACAAAACAAAACAAAACAAAACACGATACCTAAAATAATCCTGTATAATAAGAGAATATCCAGAGCTATCACCATCCCTGATTTCAAAATCTACTATAAAACTATAGTAATAAAAACTGCATGGTATTTGCATAAAAACAGGCAGATGTATCAATGGAATTGAATCAAAGACCCAGACATAAATGCACACACCTTTGGACAATTGATTTTTGACAAAAAAGCTAAAATTATACAATGGAAAAAAAGAATTTTCAACAAATGGTGCTGGTCTTATCGTGTGTTGGCATGTAGAAGAATGCAAATAGATCCATATCTATCACCCTGCACAAAACTCAAGTCCAGGTGGATGAAAGACCTCAACATAAATCCAGATACACTGAACCCAATAGAAGACAAAGTGGGAAAAAGGCCTTGTGCACATTGACACAGGAGACAGAGTCCTGAACAGGATAACAATAGCACAGACACTTAGATCAACATTTAATAAATGGAACCTCATGAATCTGAAAAGTTTCTTTAGAGCAAAGGACACTGTTAAAAGGACAAAATGGCAGCCTACAGAATGGAAAAAGATCTTCACCAACCTCATTTCTGACAGAGGGCTATTTTCCAAAATGTATAAAAGATATCAGGAAACTATATATCAACAATGTAAATAATCCAATTAAAATGGGGTACAGATATGAACAGAGATTTCTCAACAACATATACTAGTTTTTAAAAAAAATGAAAGCTATGGTTTTCCCAAAACAGTATGAACTTACCCAAATACTATTACAAGATAATTATTATTTTTTTAAAAATAAAAGGTGCTTTGTATTAAGGTGAGACAGTCCATTCTTGGAGAAGAAAGAAATACCCCAAAGGCTGTAAAGTTAAGACATTTATACTACAGAAGATATATATAATTACATGGGCAAGTCAGATATGATAATTTCATTTGTTTTTTTATTATTGAGAAGAAGGTAAATTTGATATGGTCAGTCTTTTAGAGGCAGAGAAACCTTAAGTGATACTTGGAATAATTGGGCATTAGTATCCTTAAATCCATTCTTAATATCAGAAACAATTGATTAAGTGAAATTTTAGTGCATTCAGGCAGTAAAACTCATGTGTTGATACAGAGTGTGGTGATAATCTAGGATGAAGAAGAATTCCAACTGGAACTATGAAATTGTGTAGCTTAATGGCTGTTGATACAACGTTTTTATGAAAATAGAGAGTCCATGTGTGAGAGCCGCTCATAGGCTCTTTAAAAAAAGTACGGCATGTTTTTAAAAATTACCTGTAAATCTGGAAATGATCACTCATTAGTTCAAGATGTATAAGGCCCGGAAAACGTAATCATTGTCTCCTTTTCAAATGCAGAACTTCTAGCAGGTTCAGGGACTGCCAGTTTGCTTACACCTCATGGCAGAAATTCTGCTAACAGGGAGCTCAGAATCCAAGCAAAACAAACCTAAAATTAATATGCCCCATGTAGAAACTATTTGATTACTTATCTGATTTATTGAGGACATAAATGCAATTTTTGAGACTGGATATCATTATTTAAAGGCAAAGTTTATTAGTCCAGTTACTGCTGAGGTGGCATTGAAATATTAGAAAAGGTGAACCCTTAGGCAAAATTCTTTAAAATTTCTGTTGCTACTAGTGATATTTTATTAAAAAACATTCATTCAAGAATCGCTTTCATGTAAGCACAAAGTCATGAGGGATACCTGTAGTGAAAATACTGTAGCTTGTGTATGAACTCCTGTTAATGAAAGTCTGTAGTAGAATATGAAAATCAGCAACCTTGTGTTCAAAGTGACTAATGTGCATATTGTTCCAATGAATACATGTTCATGGTAAAATTTTTAAAATGAAATGACATGTTAATCAAATGTTTGTTCACCTTATAGGTACCTCTAAAAACACTCTTAACTGACATGGAAAAAGAAAGTAATGAAGCTTTTTGTGACCAAAAATGGGTTTAGGAATTCATTTACAAGTAAATAGTGAAATACAGTCAAAACAACAATAAATATAAGTGCATTTTATAAATGATTTAATTGAGATTGAGCCACATGGAGTGATAATGCTTCCCCAAGGAGATAGGGACTAAATAACAAGAATTCCAGTAACAGACTGGGAAACCTCCTATCAAGTTTGTCAGGAGAATTAAGTAAAACTTCAAAATGTAAGGGGTTTTTCTGTTGCCCTTGGTTGCCTCCTAGAAGTTGAAAGTAAGTCCTTACCTATTGTGGGAGACATCACACACGCCTAAAACAGGACTCAGAAGATCTGAACAGGATCTGACCTCAAAGCCTCTTTTCTGAGATCAATCTCTTATGGTACTTGGATGTCTATACTTCTGGTATTACTAAGTCATCATTCATAAACATTCCTGTCTTTGGATTTGTAATATTCATAAGTAGGCTTTTAAATTACAGAATAAAATTCATAGCCATTTATGGTTTCCAAATCAAGAACTATGCTGTGAAATGCTTTCCTCTAAAATGATATTTCTAAAAACAAAGTGGAATTTACAAATGAATTTCTAAAAATTTTGTAATATAATGTTACTACATTTTAATGTATGATACATGTAACTTGAAGATATAAGACCTGAGGAAAGAATCTTATCATTTGATTTCAAATCATTTCAGAGTGATCAAACATGAGTTGTACATTTTGTGTAATCCCCTGCAAATACTTTCCAAATTGTATTATTCATCACTTCTATGATCCACTTTTTTGATGAAAATAGATTCTTCTCTTATGCAATGATTCATGAGCACAGTTTCCCCTCCCTCCACTTCTTTGAGCCAAACCCTCCTCCTCACAACTGCCCTCTCTCCTAGATCCACTCCGAGTTGTTTTCTTTCAGAAAAGAGCAGACCTTCCAGTTACTACAGCCAAACAAGAGAGAACAAGATAGACAAGGAAAAATCCCTCACTCTTATCAAGGATGGACAAAGCAACCCAGTAGGAGGAAGTGAGCCCTACGGGCAGGCAAAGGAGTCAAAACCACAGTCTAGAGTAAATTTCAAGATGAGATATGTTATGAAAGTCAATTAATCTAAAATTTTATTTTATTTTTAATTAAAATAAACATTTTTGGTATTATCCCCCTGCTCCTCCTTCTGTTCACTGCCATGGCCTCCCCGCCCTTACTCTCTCACACACTCTTGGCCCCCTTTTATTTTTACTGTTATACACCCACACTTACAAATACAACCTGCAGAGTCAATTTAACATTGTTTGTATGTATACACATTGAGGCCTCTTGTTATTGGATAAGCAATTAAGGAGCTCTTGCCTGGGGAAGACTGGTTTTCCCTCTCTCACTTGGCCACAATTCCCGGTAGCTCTAGTCTAGGCCCAGTGATGTGCCCTCTTTCACACCAGCATTTGCCCTGATGTTTCATTATTCAGATCGTGTTTAGGCAACCATATTGTTGAGATTTCCTGGATATAGCTTTTTGGACGTTTTTAGGAGAAATTTCAGCAATGGGCTACCAAGTACTCTTGCTTTTTTGATCTTTTTGATCCCTCTTCCATGATGTTTCTGAAACATGTTTTAGACATTTTTATTTTTTTTGTAAATATATTAGTAGGTCCTGGGCAACCATTCTCAGATGTCCTGAACATTTTGAACAGTATGGCTTTCAGTTACGAGTTCAATCTGCTACCAAAAGAAACTTTTCTGAGTGATGAGACATATACTTGTCTATATGTAAAAGATATATATATATATATATATATATATATATATATATATATATATATATATTTACCTTAGTTCCAATAAGTGGTAGTAGCTATAGATAACTATCTTGTGATTAAAAAAAAATAGTGTACAAATAGTTATAAGTTGAAAACAAGAGTGTGTAATAAGTAAGTATATATCACCCATTTTATTTGAAGGATGAAAATCATTTCACTACCTGAGAATCCACTAATGTAATCTACCTTGATATTAGGAAAAGGAAAAAAAATTAATCGTATCATTTGATACTGAGGAAAATTTGTGAAAGAATCAGTGATGGAGGTATTCTTCCATTTGGTTCAACATAGTGATGGGCCTTACCGGACATTTCCATCACTCATATTATTTATAACACATTTTAATACTCACATAAAATTTTATATGTTCCTAATTATGTCATAAATACTTCTTATCATTTACCATAAATACAAGTACACAAAATTTATGTTGTATATAACTTTAGGACTCCAAACATGCTCCATGCAAGAAAAGACTTTAAAAGCATTAAATTAATATTTACAACACAATTAATTATCATAGATTGTTTTCTTGATGAAATTGAGTTGTTTCTTTGTAATACATTCATAGGAACAATTGCGGCATTCAACCTTTGAGTTAACGATTACAGTTACTCTCTTCACTCCACAAAGAGTTTATAGTTCTAGCACTTAGGAGTCTGTACTAATCCTGAATTATCTATTGTACAGCACACACTGTGATGAAATTCATTCTTTTCATGTGAATCTGATTATTTTATTGTTAATTCAAGACATGGCAGTACAAAATGTGTACATCATATTGATTCATGATGAATAATCTTATTATTCAAAATTATCTTAAGAATTGAAAGATACTTTTAGTGGGGGGAAATACAGTCAAAGGAAATTTTTACATATTGCATTAGTCAGAAAAGGATATGACACAGTGATGTCAAGTGAGTATTAAACAATGAAGGTGACTTCTGATTTTAGTTCCAAGATCATAAAGGAAAAAGAACAGATGGAATCACAGAATAATACTAATGAAATAACTCCTGGTGTAATTAACTAAACAAAAGCAATTTCAGAACATAGAGATTTAAGAAGAATAAAAGTAAGAATCAGTTAATGATAAAAGGTGCTAGTTGAAAGAAACCATCTTAAAATACACACTAGAAAGTCACAGGTAATGTACTTGCAGTATCAAACACTGTTTCTAACTCTCTGTTGCTTTTCTACATGATAATGATATCAAATGATGTGAGCAGACCATGAGAAAGGTTGGACACCTAATTGGTCTTGCGGTCTTTTTATTTATTTAATAATTCCTGTAATTATACTGGCAATTGAATTTATAACCACACACAAGCACTCTACTATTGAAATACATTCTCAGCCACTTTGCACATTTGAAAGAAATGTCAGAATCATTTTTATTAACCTAAAAATTGTGAAAATTATGAAGAGTTGGTTAGATAGCTTTCATTCACATTTAAGAAACTCAGAAATAAGAGACCTCTGCAAAATATTTTTTTTTGCCTTTCTTTGTCCAAACACATGTTTTCATTTAAAACAAATATCCTGAATATTATATGGGTACACATTAGATTACATTGATCTAATTCAATTTTAAACATATTTTATAATTTAATGATACTTGAAATACAAAATATGAAGCATATATATATATATATATATATATATCTTTCCTCAAAACCATATTTGTAATTTAATAAGCACATTCCTTTAAAATAAGATTTACAGTGAATTTTTACCCCATTGAAGTTGAATTAAAATTGGATTTATATACTCTCAAGCAGTCATAAAACCTATAAACAATAAATCAAGAAAAAGTTTCAGAATTTTTTCTCTCTCTTTTTTTTTTAAATTTTATTTTAAAATACCATTCAGTTCTACATATCAGCCACAGATTCCCTTGTTCTCCCCCTCCCACCCCCCTCCCCTTCCCCCCAGCCTACCTCCCATTCCCACCTCCTCCAGGTCAAAGCCTCGCCCTAAGACTGAGATCAACCTGGTAGACTCAGTCCAGGCAGGGCCAGTCCCCTCCTCCCAGGCCGAGCCAAGGTACCCTGCATAAGCCCCAGGTTTCAAATAACCAACTCAAGCAATGAGCACAGGACCTGGTCCCACTGCCTGGATGCCTCCCAAAAAGTTCAATCCAATCAACTGTCTCACCCATTCAGAGGGCCTGATCCAGTTGGGGGCCCCTCAGCCATTGGTTCATAGTTCATGTGTTTCCATTCATTTGGCTATTTGTCCCTGTGCTTTATCCAACCTTGGTCTCAACAATTCTCGCGCATATAGACCCTCCTCTTTCTCCCTAATTGGACTCCTGTCCCTCCGACCCGGGCCTAGCCGTTGATCTCTGCTTCCAGATCCCTCAGTCATTGGATGGGGTTTCTAGCACAACAATTAGGGTGTTTGGTCATCCCAAAATTTTGATATCAGAAAATGATTCAGTCTGTTCTCCTAGAGAAAAGCCACAGAAAGATCATAAACCCACCTCCTTTTTCAACATGGCTTTTCAGGCTTCCAGAGAGAAAATGAGTCTTTATTGAGAAGACGGCGCTGGTGGTCTAGGGAGGCCAATGTAGCCACAGTTTTCCCTAGTCCAGCAATGTGCATAGGTATCTAGGGAAAGAAAGGAAGTTTTGCTCCGACGAACAGCAGAAGGTCCCTGCACAACTCCAAATCAGGAACACAATTCTCACTGCACAGAAAGAATCTCTAAGTGTTAGAGTTGCCTGTGAGAGGCAACACATCCAGTTCCTGACACACTTCAAAAAAAGGAACACGTGAGATTGTCAGGAGCCCATGTGGAAAACGTCATATGCAAACTAGCTTTAATCGATGATCAGAGATGGTTATTAGTCCAGCAGGAGCATCCAATGAGCTTGAAAATATGGGCCCCTGCAATGCCACACATAAGCACTAGGAAGACTCGGAAGTAATCTATTTCCAATTCTGTGTGAAGAAAAACAGATTAAAATAAATAAATTAATTAATTACAACAGCAGCAGCAACAAATGGGCAAACATTAAATAAAACAGTCATTAGTGCTTGATTTATTTTACATAACAATTCTAACAAATGCAGCTACTGATGGACATTAGTTCAGTTTGTTTCCTGGGAGGAGAAGAAAGGGGAACATGGAGACACAAAAGAGGTATGAAGCTGAAGGTGAGCATGAACATCATTGTACAAGAAGAGCTTCACAAGTGTATGTATAAGATAACATTTAATAATTTTCACATCTTAAATGTGTAAAGTTAATTATCTGTCCTTTTTGTCTTAGTACAACTTCGGAGGTCCTTACCTTTAATGCATGCTAAGAGCTTAGAAGAAATTTAGGAAAGAGCCAAATGTATTGGATTAATAGTGAGATATACATTTGACTTCATCAAATAATTCAACCATGATTTTTTGTTAAATTTTTAAAATTTGTTCTCAGGATAATGTAGGAAACCTAGCCCAACTCATAAAAAACTTATCAGTGTGGTGATTCTATGCAGCAAACTACATACAATACAAAATAGAGTAACAGTTTTAAAAAAAGAAGGCAAAACTCCTGTGATAATTTCTGTTGAAATTCTTCTGTTTTTTTTTTCTTTTTAAAACCTTTATATATTTATTTTGAAGAGGCATGTGCAAAAATGAACAAACAACATGCGGGAATTTTCTTTCCCTCATACAAGAACTTCGAGGATGGATCTTGGATTATCAGGTTTAAAAGTAAACTTCCATACCATCTACTTAAACATCTTGTCAGTCCTGTCTTTTCTAGTTTGTTTGTTTGTTTATTTGCCTTTTGAGTTCATGGATTATATTTCCTGGTTAAATAAACAATCACAAATATAAACTAATGACTAAAGTATTAAGAATTTAATACATGGGACTGGACTAGGCCCTCTGCAGACGTGAGACAACTATGTAGCTTGATCTGCTTAAGGGGTCCCCTGGCAGTAGGATCCAGATCCATCCCTGGTACCTGAGCTGGCTTTTTAGAGGCCATTACCTGTGGTGGGATACATTGCACAGCCTTGAGGCAGGGGGAGGGGCTTGGACCTGCCTCTACTGAATGTACCAGGCTCTGCTGACTCCCCATGGGAGGACTTGCCTTCTTGTAGAAGGGAATGGGGAGTGGGTTGGTTTGGGGGAAGACTGAAGGGGCAGGAGGGGGGGAAAGGGGATCTGTGATTGGTATGTAAAATTAATAAAACATTTCCTAATTTAAAAAAAATATGTTTTTTTTCCATGTAGCAGATCTTAAGTCAGATGGACTGAAACACCTCTTGTGTTACTTTAGGGCAGTGGTTCTCAACTTGTGAGTCACCCAATCCTGCATGTCAGATATTTACATTATGATGTATTACAGTATCAAAATTGCAGTTATAAAATAGCAATGAAATCATTTCATGGTTGTGGGTGACCATAACATGAGGAATTGTATTAAAGAGTCAGAGCATTAAGAAGGTTGCAAACCACTGCTTTAAGGTGATATGCTAACAGCCACTAGTGTCCTCATACTCAAAAGGTTTTTTAACGTATATGCTTCAGATGTATGATTTATTAGTTTGTTATGTAGGCATTGCTACAGTAATTATGATATCATGTATAAAATTAGATTTCAAGCTAAAATATTTGTTTCTATTTCATGTGAATACCTCAATGTAGTATTACTAAACAACAGAAAATAAAAATAATAATCATAAATTATGCTGCATTCAATGGCTCTCCCAGGGCTGGAAAGTTTAAGTAATAATATTCTGCTTCTTTCAAGAGACTCTTTTCTTTTCTCTTGTGTATCATAAAATTGGACTTCTTAATATATCTAATGGTTCTTAATATGCTTAGTATAAAATAGTACCCATGGGAACAAGTGTAAGAATTACAGACTACCATTTCTAATCCAGAGAATATTGCTTAAGAAGGTATAAAGACTACATAATACCAAAGAAAATTTAAATCCTAACACAGATAAGCAGACTGGTGAATTATCAGAATTTTTAATCCTTATTCTTTCAATAATATTAAAGAAGTACTATAACTTTATTAAAATCTCTTCAATACAAAAAAGGGCTATTATGAGTTTTATAGTTCTTTCGTTAATGTATTAAAATGGTGTCAACTTTTTCAGACACTGAATAAAGCTATGTATAGCAAAAGAGGACAATAAACAGACTATGAACAGATATGCTTAAATTAATATTTGACAAATAAGTCAAATAATTTATGTGAATTGCATCTTCATCATTTCAAGAAAAAAGAAAGAAAGATAAGGCAAAGGAAAAGAAATGCATAAAAGATGGACTAGAAAATGCCCAGGTGGTAGATCCCTAGTCTAAAAAAACTGAGCCCTAGTTTTTAACAATGAGTATTATTATGTAGGAATATTCCAAGGGAGAGCTGAGCATATGTCTACTCACCTGAAATAAACAACAAGGACAGAACAACGTAAGTTATCAAAGTCCTAGCTGCTGAAACCATGAGTTTCATTAAGGCTACTTACTAGAGTAGAAATTACCCAAAGAAATCTACATTAAAAAAATGTCACCCCAGAATATAGTTTAGAGTACAGGAACATAGGAAATCTGTAACTCACAGAACAAGTTTCGGGCAGATTGACAGGATAGAGAATCCTTCAGGAAGTATAAATATTTCAGTTCTCTTCCAGTATGACCAGCCTCTCTAGGAACCTTGTCCAGACTGTCCTCATTGTTTATTGCTTATATAAGTTTGGGGAGGGAGAGTGTAGTGAAGCTATTTGGTCTCCGTGATTTCTTGAAGCTTCTTAATGGTTTGTTTCTTGAGTCTTAAGCAACACCCATTTAGAACATCGTTAGACTAAAAGAACTACCTGGAGGATGGAATGCATTATCATAGTGGAAGTTGTCATACAAAATATATGTTTAAATTTAAATAGCTAAAATAGTTAATAAAAGTATATAATGAACTATATATGTATAAATTCCAGTACAGATAACATATTATGTGTATTTCTAATCACCCAACTTTTTTCTTTCTCAAAAATCAAATATAAAACCAATACAACAAAATCCCACAAAACCATGAAAACAAAATAAAAACATAACTCCCCCCCAAAAAAACCTAAACCATAACCAAATAGGAGAACACACATAAACAAACAGACAAACAAACAAAAAACTGTTGAGTCCATTATATGTTGCTCAACTACACTTGAACATGAGGCTTGCCCTGGATGTTTGACATACCCAGTTTCAATCCACTGGAGAAAGTTGACTTTCCCTCTCTCAGCAGGTATAAATGGGAACTCAGTTGTTAACCTTCACCCTAGTAGATATTCATTCATTCATTCATTTTTTTAATATTAACAAAATAGAATATAATAAGATACAATAAAAAACTACCATATTGAGGACCAGACAAACCAACAAAAGGAAAATGGCCCAAGAATCAGATACCCATTTTTTTTTTGAGAACTCAGAAATCCCATAAGCACTAAACACTAACATAGAAGCCATAATGTAAGTGCAGAGGACCTGATGCAGACCGTTGATGGCCCTATGCATGCTGCTTCATTTTCTGTGAGTTCATATGGGCTTTGTTCATGTTGATTTAGAGGGCCTTGCTTTCTTGTTGTCCCCAGGCTCTTTAACTCTTACATTCTTTCAACCTTCTCCAGAGTACACTGATGGAGACACACCATTTAGGGCTGAGTGTTCTAAGGTTGCTACTCTCTATGTAATATCTGGCTGTGAATATTCATTCCCATTTGCTGCATAAGGAAGCTTCTTTGATACTGATCTATGAGTATAGAAGAACATCATTAGGAATTTTTTTCACTACATTTTTTTTTCTTTTTTGAGACTAGTATTAATTGTTTTACCCCAGGTCCACAGTTCTCAGGGTCTTGGTCACCCAAATAGTATCAAGTGTTCCATCTCGTGGAGTTTGCCTTAAGTCAAATCATGTATGTATGTGCCTCAAACTAAGACACCTATATGTTATAGATTTGTTAAATTGATATTAAATTATTAAACAATTGATTTTGCTTCAAGTAAAAATAAATCAGTTAAATAGGAGAAAAATTCCAGGAGAGAGCATACAGAATAATGCCCATGATTAAAATAATGGGTTGTATTCTTGGAAATTGTGAGGAAAGTATATTTTAAATATTCATGAAATAGAAGCTAATTATTCAAGGCATTGCATATTAATTAGCTTAATTTAATCAATTTTATATGTATACATATTTCAATGTCACTTTTACTTTATGATTCTATATAATCATTGAATTTAAGAATAGGATAAAAGTCATAAAAATGAAATATAACAACAAATAAATCCAAAAATATTTTCATATCTGATCACAGAAAGGCTTGTCTGAATAAGTGACATATGGGAAGTATCTTTAGAACAATTCAAGGCCAGTCAATATATTAACTGTATCACAATAAATTATGTGAGTTTAAACACCAAGCTTATTGAAGGGACATGTCAGTACAAGTATTAGCTCAAGATGATAGTGAATATATTAATAGAACATATTTTTTGGATATCTATGAATCACTTTAATAAAATTTCAAAAGATACATAGGGTCTGATCATAGTAACATAAAACATATTTTTAATATAACTTTTAAATCAAATTTTAAACTATTTATTTTACTATCTTTTTTTTCTGTTACATTCTCCAGATAATGAGGTGAGAACTGCCAGTAGCCACACTATGGCACATTTAATAGTTATTCTAAAGAGAAAAATACAATTTTCTTTCAAGTTGATTGTGAAAAAGTGAAAATTAATTTTTCATTCTTATTTTTTAAGTCTGATGTCAAAATCAGTATTGCATTAAAGTCCCAAGCATTACAATGTTAATAACAAAACAAAACCATATACAAGCCAGTTTTATAGCAATAAATGAGAAAATATTCATATAGAGTATTAAATTTTCACTGAACATAACAATTAAAATGTGTTTATATGCCTGTGCAATATATATGATTTTGTATATATATATATCACTTCTTGCTGAAGAAATTTCATATTTCTATACCATAATTACTTCCTATACCATTAATAAAATTTTCATTCAAGAAATTTCACTTTGACATATGAGAATATATATATGAAATATATATATATACATATATATATATATATACTCATATAAACAAGCATTAAATATTACCTTAACAAATTCACTTCAGGAAAAAGACTTCAAAATATTTGTATACAAAATACATTACTTGACACTTGTTTTCAAACCTTTTATTCATACTTGCTATACGAATTTTAAATACATTTCATTATTTAAATAAATAAATGGTTCATATTTCAAACGTCTGTGCATGATGAGTATCTGAGTTTTGTCCCTATAAAACCACAAAATCTTGGAACAATGGCTCACAGCATTTGCATTTCCAACACTGGGGAGGAAGAGAGAGATGGATCTAGCAGGATCACTGTCCAGGCCAGCCTTATATACTTAGTGAGCTTCAGGTCAGTGATAGACAGTCAAAAATGAAAAAAATAAAATAAGTAAAGTAAAATAAAGTAAAGTATGGTTCATGAACATTGACACCAGGGTTTTGAATCTCACCTGAACAGGTACATGCAAACATGTTCACCACCACCCCACACACATGTGCATGTGCATAGACAGACATGTGCCCCTCCCCAAATACTATGCTGAAATGAGCGCATTTTAAAGTAAGAGTCAACAATTATAATTAGTTGTTTGATAATGAAAGTTAATTATTAAATTATTAATAGAAATAAATGAGTTATCCTTTAGTTACAATGATAAGTCTCAAAGTATCTTGACCACATAATCATTTGGTTTCGTGGAGTAATCCCTCATTATATCTAGCTATTAAACTCTTCAAAGAACAATAACAACTTTCCTGAAAAATTATGTCCAATATTGCAATATTGGCACAGATGTTCTAGGAGTAACCAACTGCTCTATGATTGGATTGAAGGGCTGCTCCATAGGATGGCACAGCTGATAGGGTAAAGCACCTGTGACTGTCAGGTCTTGGAACTTTCATAAGAACATCCACTTTTTTTTTTTTTTTTTTTTGGTTTTTTGAGACAGGGTTTCTCTGTGTAGTTTTGGTGCCTGTCCTGGATCTCACTCTGTAGACCAGACTGGCATCAAACTCACAAAGATCCACCTGGCTCTGCCTTCCCGAGTGCTGGAATTAAAGGTGTGTGCCACCGCCACCCGGCCCAGATAAGCATTTTACATAGAGATAGTGACTAACACAGCGTCCTATATCTGATTGCTTGCTGGTGACTACGGAAGTCGCTACTAAATGAGCTGTCTATTATATACCTCCTTCTTCCTTCCACGGCTCAGGTATCACTGTGGAAGAGAGAAGGAAAGACTGTGAAAGCCAAAGACAAAAGGCTATAAAGAAACTGTGTTTTCTGAATAGAATAGTTACACATATTAACTCATAGCAGCTGTGACCGCATGCAAGAGCCCCGAACAAACAAACTAGAAAAAAAATTCCAGAGAGGAGGGAAAAGGTGAACATGAAATCATATCGCTACCTGAGGAGATACTGGTAATAAATAGCTTCTGGGAGAGGAAGACACATTTTGCTTTAAGGTTATTGGCCCTGGTAAGTCTAACACACTCTAGTGATTGGCCACACACCCAAGAGTATATAGACAGCTCTACTTGTACTTATTGTGTTAAAAAAATAAATGAAGTATTTAGTGAGTATATTAAATGACATGGCAGATTTGAAGAAGATTAGGGAAAGGGCTAACTATGATCAATATAATGTATGAAATGCTCAAAGACTTTAAAATATAAGATAAAAAATGAAAAGTAAACTAAAAAATATCCATGGTATCCAGAGACCACAAATTAGTAAAGAACATAGGCTAACATTTGGTTAGATAAAGTTTAATCTTATAAAACCTTTAATTAATAATCTCACGATATACTTCATTTAACCAATGTATTGGAAAACTTCAAACTATTACTACATTATTTTTAATTCCATTATTTGAGTGAATTTAGCAAATGTTGTTTAAAAAACTTCTTCTCAAAATTAGTTTACTACAATGGGTAATTAAAGCAGTAGTGGCATCATTTATATATTAAACATTCTCCTTTCTTTCTGGTACTAGGAAAATACAAGACCTTGGAATTGATAATCAGAAACTTTAATAATATTATCTTCTTTTCTCAATTCCTTTCTTCATGTTTTAGATGTCATTCATATGACATCAGTATGAAAAAAGTTCATGTCTCTTTTTTCATTCACACAGCTCATTTTTGTAATCTTTGCTTCTTATTGCATTACACTTTAAATCAATTTAAGTAAAGAGAGTTTTAACAGGAAACCAGGTATAAGATGGTGTCTTAGGGATAAGATGTGTCTTATTTAACATTTCAAAAGCAATACAATACATTGCTATTGCTATCTGTTAGAACCATAAAAAATTGAATCTTTACTTAAGACAGATAATAAATAGCCTCTTCAAAATTGAATAAAGAACCAACACAGAAAGATACGAAGATAAAACCGACCTCTTGCTGTGGGCAAAGTAATTCAGAGACTAAAATTGTATATTGTTAACTATACCTAAGGGGTAAAAAAAATCACTCTATGATTATGCATTATTTTATTTCATAGACAGGCATTTTAACAATATTATGCACTCATTGAATTCTGAATGTTTCATCCATGACCAAAACTACTTAAGCTCACCAAAAAGATAATTGTTTATGACAAACATATGAGTATAATGTTTTGGTGATCATATGTAGATACACATGTATAAATCACATTACTTGTAATAAATAAATGAAATCCATTTCTAATATAACTGAGAGGCCAGAGAACAAGAACAAGCAATTCATCTGCTGCCGGAACAGAGACTGTCTTCCAAAGTTCCGACATCATGCCAAATTGTCTTCATCTACCTTCCATAGTACCCTTAAGCTAAAGTGATTATAACATCTTGTATGTTTTTATTTTGTCACACGTACAAATAATTCTCTTTTATGTTATCTAATCAGTTCTTAATTCTGAAAGAAAAATTTAAATATCTCATTTTGTATAGTTGAAAACACTAATTTTGCCTTAAGATGAAAATCTACTCCTTGCAAATTGTTGCTGCTCACCCTGTGTCACTGGCTTGTACCATGTATGTAGCCTTGTAGATCATGACTGACTGTAGCTGTTCTGGCTACAACTGACTCTCATCTCAATGAAGTGTAAAGAATCGCAGGTATGGATACTTCCAAGCTATTCAGTTATCTTTTATATTCTCCAAAATTTTCTGTTGAGTGAGGTGCATTTGTTGAATGAATTATTTCCCAAGTTGAATTCTCACCATTTATTTTTTAAAAGCTCATCTACATTCCTTTCTCTTCCTGCTGCAAACATAGGGTGGCAGATTCTTACCATAGGTTATCTCAAATCACCTGGTTGGTAAAAGTTTTAAATAAACACACTTTCTGTCTCTAAATTTATTTAATTTTTTTTCAAAACTGCAATATTGAAAAATATAGCAGTTTTTTTTTTAGTGCTCTTCAATTTTCTTTATTTTTAGCTGTGATATTTTATTGCCCTTAAACACACATTTCAGGAACATACTTCAAAAATTGCTGTCCTCTCTGAATTCTGGATTCCTCTGTTGCTCTTGCACACTCCCTCTGACTTCCAGCTACATTGTTTACTTTTTCCTACAGCAGCTCCTGCTCTTCCCCCTTATTAGTCCAATTAACTCATAAAGATACTTTAGTTGTTTGACTAAATGTTACTTGCTAAGTACATTATTTTAACCTAAGTATTTTAGGGTGGACATGTAACAGTTTATGGACATGCTTATGTTTGTACTTTGAATTCCCAGGCTTTCTTTGTTTTGCTGCTTGCATGTATATGTGTGCATGTGTTTGTACATAAGGACAAATTTTAAAAAGGAGTTAGATATTATACTGATTTAGGACTGTGACAGTAGTAGGTTCTGTTCTAACATCCTCCTATTGCTCCATCTATGGTCCATTTTTATTTCCCTGGTTTCTGTGTTACTCCAGGTTTTATACTCACATTTAAATAGTGAGAGGCATGTCCACAACTATGAGATCATATTCAGCATTTGTCTTTCTGGGTTTGGCTATGTATGTCACTCAGTATAATATGGTCCACTTTCATCCATTTACCTGAAAATTTTATGATTTCACTTTCTTTACATATGAATAGACTCCCACTGTAACGCAAGCAGTATTAGGTCCAGCCTATATTGCTTGCTCCCAGGGTCCGTGGAAGAGTCTACCAACCAGCTGAGGATTCTAATCTGAGGGATATTCAATGAATCTAAGCACACTGAGTTCTTTAGTCCATTCACTTTATTCTTCTATGGCGATTCTATCTGCACAGTTTCTTTTCTGCTCTCTTACTTAGCTCCTCTTGGTCCCTCCTGTTCTCAGTCCCTTCTGCTGTTCTCTCATCATTCTATCTAGTTCTTCCCATCTCAGTCGTCCTCATCCTTCTTCTTTTCCATCAAGTCTCTTCTCACTCTCAGAGAACCAGTATATATACACATGCAGTAATTCTTTGGTAAAGCATTGTGAGGCTTGAAGTTTTCAGGGATGCAGAGAGAGGTGATAAGGACCCACTCATAAAGCAATTAATTGTCAGCTTCCAATTACAACCCAAAAGGGGAGTGACTAAAGGGGAGTTCTCTGGTAGGGTCAACTAAAGGCTAAGATCAATTAGGGACTTTATGTGCTCAAACTATAATCTAGAAATGGCTAGATAGAATGTTAGAGGTCAGTAAGTCACAAGAAAGCAAACTGTCTTTGGCGCCACTTTTCCCACTCATCCCAGCTGCAGCTGCTTTCTGATAGGGAGGGGGACGTATGTTAGGTGGCTAAGCAACCTATGTCAGAGCATGTAGCATTTGGTTAGTAAAAGCACTTTCACTCAGAGTAATTGCTGAGGAGAAAATCTAGGAATAGCACCTGGCTGAGGAGGAGTTAAAACTTAATTTGCACAAGAAAGAAGCTTGGCACCTATCACCTGTCTGGCCTTGTAGGCAATCTCCTTGGGTCAGTGGGAAGTAACTGCCTTAACTCAGTAACTAGCAAATGGCTAAAACTTCATTCCAGGAATATGAGCAGTAAATCTCTTAAATTAGGGTCTTGTATGAATAACCCGGGGTGAAGGTAAGGAGTTGAGGATTTAATTGTTAGTGGTTCTTTTCTCCATCTGTGAGTGAGATGAGCTCATGTTTATCTATGTGCAGTTTAGACCTTGGACAAAGATATCTTTGCTGAAATACTTTTGTCTGGAGAATGGCCCTGGCGAGATGTATGTTAATGAAAAATAAACACAGCTGGGGACAGTTGTCCAATTACCCCAAATGTATAGGGAAAGTTGTGCCCAAGACTGAGATGCAATCATGAGATTACATGTACACATAACATGGAGATGCATGGTAAATGGGGAGACTAATAGCTGTTATTGCACAAGAAGTTTACAACAACAGACAGCCAGTTCATTCAAAAGGCAGTATTCCCATAACACCTTGTGTGATGGTTTCCTCTAACAGAACCCTTAGTTCTGATAGGTTGACCTTCTGAACACTAATTGTCACTGCTGTATACTCTCATGGACTTTCACTACCAGCGGCTCTCAATACCACTGTGTATGTATATATGTATATATATATATATATATATATATATATATATATATATATATATATATATTTCATTGCCCATTCATGACTTGGAGGAAATTCACATTTTCATTCTCAGTTCTTGTAAATGTGAACACAGCTAAGCAAGTATCTAACTAAAGTGTGACATACTAAGTAAAGTATGACCTGGAATCCTTTGGGCTACCCTGGTGTATCTATTGTCTAAGAAGAAGAGATCATATCTCAAATGAGGATGAAGGCAAAGAGCAAAATGTGAGGTTCGTTGACCTTAATATGCACAAGCACACACACACACACACACACACACACACACACACACACTATAGTCATGCACATGTAGACACATTCACATGTATACACACATGAGCACACACAATAAAAAGGAGGTTAAATACATGTCATATGAGTAACTAGTGATTTTTTCAAAATTCTAAGTAATAAAAATATGGAAATTGAGACAGGCTGTCGCATGAATCCTAAAGGGTCTTATTAATAAAAACAAACCCAGAGCCAGGTATTGGGGTGAATGCTGGAAGATCAGAGAAGCAGAAAAAGCCACAGCTACCTCACCTTTCAGATTCCTCAGCTGATCCTATTTCCTCAGACTGGAAACCTCTGAGTCCTCATCCAGAATGAATCTCAGCTGAACTGTGCTGCTCAAAAGCCTAAAAGCTTTACTGGCTCTAGGTCCTGGTCCTCACGCCTTATATATCTTTCTGCTTTCTGCCATTACTTCCTGGGATTAAAGGCGTGAATCACCATGCCTGGCTGTTTCCAGTGTGACCTTTACTCACAGAGATCCAGATGGATCCCTGCCTTTGGAATGCTAAGATTAAAGGTGTGTATGCCACCCTCCCCGTTTTCTGGCCTCTATATTTAGTGGCTGTTCTGTTCTCTGACCCCAGATAAGTTTATTAGAATGCACAGTATATTGGGGAACACAATATCACCACAAAAGGCATCTTGGAATTCAACAGAATATGCTTTAGTAAAGTGTGGCAAAGTCGTCAAGGCATTGAGCATCTGAAGACTTAGAAACATATTGCGTTTCTTGTACATAGCAAGATCTTCTAGATACAGTCATATTCAAAATTCTAAGATAGGAAGAATATCTTCATTAAGAACTATTAATTTCTATTCTCTGTTTTTTTGCTAAATAGTTTCTTTCCTCATACAATGTGTCATGACTATAGTTTCCCTTCCCTCTACTCCTGTGAGTTCCTCCTTACTTCACCTCCCCTCACGATCCACTCCCTTTGTGACTCTCACAGAAAAGAATAGGCTTCTTAAAGGTAACAACCAAATATGGCAAAATAAAATATACTAAAATGAAGGAAAAACTTTCCTATCAAAGTTGGACACAGCAACCCAACAGAAAGAAAATAGCCCAAGAATAGGCAAAGATTCTGAGACCCACTTGTTATAGTCAGGTGTCTCATAAAAAATACTAAGCTAATAGCTATAACATATACAGTGTAGACTGGTGTGGAACCATGTAGGCCCTCTGCTCCTTGCTTCAGTCTCTGTGAGCCCATATGTATCTTGCCTAGTTGTTTCAGAGGGCCATGTTCTCCTGGTGTCCCCAACCCCTCTAGTTCTTATAATCTTTCTGCCTCCTCTTCTGCAGGAATCTCTGAGCTCTAAGGGAGGGATTTGATGGATACATCCAATTTAGACTCTCCATGTATAATGTCTGGCTATATATCTCTGCATCTGGTCTCATCTGCTTCCAGAGTAAGACTCTTTGTTGGTGACTTTATATGGCACTGCTCTATAAGGATAGCAGAATATCATTAGAAATAATTTTAGTGTGTGTGTGTGTGTGTGTGTGTATGTGTATGTGTGTGTGTGTGTGTGTGTGTGTGTGTGTGTGTGTGTGTTTCCTTTTTGACTAGTTTTACTCTTAATCTTTGAGCTATGTAATCTCTGGTTCACATTTATTCAAATACTGTCAAGTATGTGTTCCTTCTCATGAAGACGTTCTTAAGTCAAAAAGGTACCCCGAAGGCTACTGAAAGAGAAATGGAAATGTGGACACCAATCCAGCCACATAAAAAATTTGAACTATAATCTATTCTGCTTAATGTAGAAAAAAGTTTATAAAAATCTCTGTGAATTTCACACTTAGTTTTGGAAGCTGCTATTATACTTATAATACCTGAAAATACACTTTAGCTTTGAAGGAAAACTGAGGGAATTATGGTTTCCTTAGGAAAGTATTCCATTGTTATAAATTATAGACTATACTTGAAATCTAGAAAGAGAAATGACTATAGAATGATTTTTACTGGTCCAAGAATGCAGGAGTTTAGGTTGTTGCTTGGAATAACTTAAAAACATTATAAACGACATGTGTTAAAATATTAAAGACCTTTTTTGTTGAAGTAATTGAAATGTTTATAATTTTCTGGTAATAAACTTTGCATAGCCATTGTAGAGTAAAATGCAAAGAATGCTGGAGAGCCAATGCCTTCAGTTCTGGGTCTCCTCCCAATGTCCTTGTTGAATATAAGAAAATAATTTAACATAACATTAGTTTTTATGGTGTTATAAAAATTATATGAGAGGCTTGTTCCAGTTTTGTAAAAATTAGCTCATGTTGCGAATTTCTACAAGGGGCACTGATTATGTTCACCTTAGACTCCAAAAGACAAAATGCAGGTCCCTTCAGCCTACCTGCTGAATTCAGCATTTAGAACTGGCAGGATTTCTAATTAGAAGAATAAATAAAACATGAAGCATAAATAAGAAGGGTTAATGAAAACCACATACTGGGACTAATCTAAAAGTCTGTTTCAGAAGTAACATTCACAGGTTAACCATAAAAGTATGAGGACAAAAATAGGTGGAACTAAACTTTGAGAATGAACAAAATATTTCCATGTAAAGCACTGACTAAATCGTGCTACAAAATCATATATCTTATGTTCTACTTCATGTAAAGCATCATTTTACAATCTTGAATAAAAAGCGTAACAAGCTTTGCTGGGTTTCCCTGTTAGCTCTAAAAGTGTGCTCTGTGTTATTCCTCAAGATAATTTTAAGTACACTCCTGTGCATCATAAACTCCTTAAATATGGATGACATTGGACAAAATTTTGTACTAGCTATTTGTCACATTGTTGTGACCAAATAGCTCAAGAAGAAACAAATTATGGAGAGTGAGTTTATTGTGCATTAGCATTAAAGAAGATATGGTCATGTTTATAAAGACATGGTGACAAGAATTCCAGACAGCTGGCACTGCATTCACACCCAGGAAACAGAAAGAGAAATGGATGCTGCTGCCCACCTCGGTTTCCCTTTGCTCTCAAACTGAGACTCCAGCCTATGGGATGGTGCCATCTACAGTCACGGTAGTGCCTGACTCTTGCTGAACCTCCCTGGGGGAACATACTGTACACATAAAAAGAAATGTGTGTTCCTGATGATTATATATCTGTGTGTGTGTGTGTGTGTGTGTGTGTGTGTGTGTGTGTGTGTGTGTGTGGTGTAAACTTCTAGAGTTGTAGCTTTCATTATAATTTTATTAAAAGCTCTATAGTGTTAGTTATCCCTCCCCCATATTCTTTTCTCTACTTTGCCCTCAGAACCATAGCATCTGTGAGATAAGTCTATTTTTCTATTAATTAAAATTTTTAAACATATTCCTTATAATTTATTACTATACCCACAGTTGGTGTATCTTCTCACCAAGAAGCATCTTTATGCAGCATATGGTAATTAAACAGAGTTCTGTGACTAGTCAAGAAGCGAAGAGTTATAGAATACCAGACTCCACCTTATATAGACTATCTATATCACATACCTTTTCCCCAGGGCTCAGGGATTATTTCAAAAGAGGGAATAGAGATATTGTAATAGCCAGAGGTGAACAACTAAAAAGAAAGAATATTTCCAAGACACTTAAGAACTGTTGTACATATGAGTGCACAATAGTTATGACATCATTCACAAGACCTGTGCAAATACAGACCATTAGTGAAAGAATAACAAGGAGAGAGAATGTTGACACAAAGACCCATCTCTATCCCTGGTGTTATTGGATACTGATAGATGGTCAAGAGGGCAATCAGTTTCCTTTAGCAGTGTAGCATCTGGTATATTTACCATGCTCCAGTGGAGGAAACAGAGTCAAGGGTATATGAGAAGCCCAAGCTGGAGCTGATGTGTGAACAGAAAAAAGGAAAAATATCTGGAAATAGTTGGGCAGAAGTAAATTATGATCAAAATACTTAAAATAGTTTAACTACCTAATTAAAATATTATATACTACTTTCTATTTCTACAATATTTTTATATGGAAATAGGCTCAGATTAAGATTCAATTACATTATTGTATATATTAATATCTGAGGTAAGATTCTATGAATTTTATGTTCAATATCAACAAATAGGTTATATTCCATATATCTGTCAATTTTGTGTCATATTGTATAAATTTTTAAAAATTATCCAAATGAATATGCCTATTATTTATTAATTAAAATTTTTAATATAAATATGTTTTGATTCTCTTATTCTCTTCAGTGTTATGTGAACAACTATTATATACTTATTTAACTATTTAGCATTTAGACATGATTAAAATGGCTTGTAATAAATAAAATTTAAATGACCTCATCTAGACATGCTATTTTTAAAATAACAAGGCTATTAAAATTTATCACCTTTCATTCATTTCATTCCTTCATGGTACTATATAATAGATTCTATGAAGCCATAATAATTTATGTAATTTCATGATTATTTAATTTTTAACATTATAAAATACATATCCATAGTTATAATGCAAATTATATACCATAAAAGAAAGGATAATGAATAAAAATTACCAGAGATTAATTTCCTAAAAGCAATATAAAGACCTTGTTTTGTCTCTATTGTTCATTGAAAATTATGTTCCTACAAATGTTATATCTCATGAATTTGCAGCTTAACAAGAGATATCAAATTGTGAGAATAATCATATACCAAAATATAAAGCATTATCTAAATTTATATTCTTCAAAGATGTTTGTTGACTTATAATAAAGGTTATTCATTATATGAAAATATACATAGTTTTCCAAAATATCAGAAGACTTTTCTGGAAGTAAAATTTGGGGTTAAAATTATTTTAATTCTGCATTAAACCTGACTGTTAGAATTTTCCAGTACAGTGCAGCAGACTTTTTCATAGCATGTTCCTTATGTTTGTGTTTTTTATGTGTTGCTCTTAAAGACTTTTATACTGGACATTACATTGACTTCTCTTATCACTACAAAAATCACAACTACTTTTGAATTTTCCAACTAAAATTATGTGTAGAAAATGTAATCAAATATTGCATGTAAATGAACAAAGACTTAAGTTTTATATCTTAGCCTCATTGGATAGTTCTGCTTTTCAGTGATTTGTGGACATTCTGTATTTGGAATAAAATCTCAACTTGAACTCTCCCTCTTTTCTCAGAATGTCACAAGAAAAAATATGACAACTGCTAAAATAACATGATTTTAATAATGTAGCTGTAAATGTTCAATTTTATTAATATAAAATTTTACATTTTGAACAGAATGCTTTTATAGCCTTATGCCTATAACTTTGTAAGTATAGAAGAAATGAATAAATTGTAAGCATATAAAAGTTTTAATAAACATCAGCATAGACCTATGCAAGGGTTAGGGAAGGAATGAAGGTGATCACCCTCCTGACTATTGATAAAAAAAAAGCAATATATTTTTTCACATCTTAGGTGTTTTACTTTCCTGTGGATTCTGTAATATATTTCTACAAATGTAGTTTCTTGTAACAACAGAGATTTATCATCTTATACTTCTACAGGTTAGAATTACACCATGAGTCACACTGAACTCAAATCTAGGTCTCTATGGGACATCTATCTTTAAAACACTTTTATAGCACAATCTTTTACTTCTTTTCTTGCAGGTTCTAAAGGTTTCTGTACTTCTGGGATCATTATCCTTCAACCATACTTTCCTATAGCCATTGCTTATTAACTTCCTTCTTTGTGGTTAAAATCCTATGTCATACAATTGGCTCAGTGGACAGTCCATGAAGGTATTTTCATCTGTGTGATACCTCCAAATCACAATCACAAAATTCTATCTTCCACTTTAGGAAACATAATGAAACATAGGAATAGACATACAGGAATCGTTGACTTCATTACCCTGTCTACAACTGTCTTTTAAAAGAGACAACATGATAAGAAATAAAACCATCCAATAGAACGTAATTGGTCATGTGAACTCACACAATGCCACATATCTGCAGGTGCAAGGTGACAGTGAGTGGATATTAGGTTGATTAAAATATGACATGATTATATTTCATTGAAAATGTTCAATCTAGGCATTCTGTACAAGAGCTGATACAGAATATCAGACAAAAATGCAAGAAATACTATTTAAGCAAACTATATAATAAACGATAAATGCTCAGTAAATTACGAGTAGCACCAGCAGCAGAAATAAGAGAAGGTGACAGTGGACTGCCAACTTTTTATTTTACACTCACATGGAACAACAGAGATAAAATAGTTTCATGTATTTTGTAAAGATACATGATTTTGAGACCTTCGAATTTGGGATGTTAGATAAACATTCATTCCATTTCACTGAGCTACTGAGGACAAGTATAAATTGATCCCATTTAGACTCTGAGATATTTCATTCAGAGATATACATTTTATTTTAAATGGGCTCATGAAGTAGAACTGAGGAACTAAGTTCAACCTGGAAGTGGTTTAGCTATGCTATGACCATGCAGAAAACTTATGATGAAGAAATGAGTGTTGCTCTCAATAGAAATATTAGCAGACTATGTAGAAGTTCATTATATAGTACACAAAAGTGCAAAATATAAATATAGACACTCATTCACTGAATGCTACAGAAGCTGAAGACTGCGACTTTTTTAGCTAAACATCTTTCTTCATTGTAAGGTGAGCAGATATTTTTAATGCCAAGTGATAGGCAAAATGATGAACAAATTCCTTCCCCTGAAAAATGCTAGTATCCCTTCTTTATCATTTTCCTCTTTTGTGCACTTTCTCTGGATTGTTGATGTTAGAGATAAATAAATGTCTTGACTGTATGATTCCAAACATATGAATTACCAACTCTTCAGATCTTGAGAAAAATTACTTGGGCTCTCTATACCTTCTTTATTCTTCTATAAAGCATGAGTAATAATCCCTTTGCTAAATAGTTAGGAGGAGGATTAAAAAGGAAGCATATAAAGACCATCCATTTGTCATACTTCTCGACCACATGACATGCAGCTATTAAATGTTGTTCTGTTATACCCTTTTGTTAGTCATTATTTGCCTTCTGCAGAAGCATGTTGGTCATTTTCTCCCATTTGACAATGAATGGCAAATTTGGATATGAAGATAAAGGTTCTGAAATGCAGAATATCTCATTTTTCTTTTTCTGGAGAAGATTTACCTAAAACCCGTTTACCAACCTGCTATGAAACTATCATGTATTGGCACCTTAAAAAAATCTGTCATTATAGATCCTTTGTCCAGTAACTGGTGGAAACAGATGCAGAGATCCACAACCAAGCACCTGGCTGAGCTCCAGAAGTCCAGTTGAAGAAAAAGATGTGGGATTTTATGAGCAAGGGGCATCATGATTATGATGTGGAAAGTTTCAGATTCAAACT
This sequence comes from Peromyscus aztecus, assembly GCA_902168405.1. Classification (NCBI taxonomy): domain Eukaryota; kingdom Metazoa; phylum Chordata; class Mammalia; order Rodentia; family Cricetidae; genus Peromyscus; species Peromyscus aztecus. Next base: position 36,067 of record CABHPQ010147783.1, read on the forward strand.
AACCAAGCTAGTAGGAACTCGTGAAATTTAGACCAACAGCTGTGGAACCTACATGGGCCTGGACTAGGCCCTCTGCAAAAGTGAGACAGTTCTGTAGCTTGGTCTGTTCAAAGAGTCCCTGGCAATGGGAATAGAATCTATCCCTGGTGCATGAACTGGCTTTTTGGAGCCACTACCTATGCTGGACACTTGTACAGCCTTAATGAGTGGGAGGAACTTGGACTTGCCTCATCTGAATGTACCAGGTTCTGTTGACTCCCCATAGGAGGCCTTACCTTTTAGAAGGAGGAGATGGGGGTTGGTCTCAGGGCAGGGTAGGCTTGGGGAGAGCATGGAATCTGTGGTTGGTACGTAAAATGAATGAAACATTTCTTAATAAAAAAGTTAAAAAATCCAGCTTTCTTTAAGTATGACCTACATAATCATACATAAACTGGTGAGCTTTGATGATTACACCCCTGTGCAAAATAACCATGACACTTTTCTTAAATTAAAGGCAACGTTAAGGATAGCTCTATAGAGTAGGCAGGCAGATTGACACTATCTGAAATGGTAATATTAAGGTATGCTTGATGATAATATTTTTCAGTAAGCATGTATATTTGTTGAATTTCTCACTGCCAGGCAAGTGAATGCATATAAAGGAGTGGGAATATCACAGACAGCTGCTCACTTGAGTTTTCTGTTTTCCTCAAATATGGATATGCATATCTAATACTAAATAGAATGGTTGGAATCAAGTATGTAGTCTGTGCTAATACAAGTCTAGACTTTATTTAATTTTTAAAACTTTAATTAAAATTCAGTTACATCAACCTGTCTTTTCTTTCCACCCTCCAACACACCATATGTCCCCTTCACTCCCACTCAAATTCATAACAATTTTTATTATTGTTATATATATACTGTCTCTCATTCTTTCTCTCACACACACATAGACGCACATGTATATGTACTTACAATGTAATTATTACATTTATTGTTGCTTGAGATTAAGAATCTTCATATAGATTAAGAATCATCATATTTTCACAAAATAATTTAAGATCAATGATGTTATTCATATTAAAATTATTACTTGCTAAATCATCATTTCTTCACCTACAAAATTGAAGCAATAGAATTTAGATTAAGGGCTGGTTAGAAAAATCAAAGGCTATATCAGCTCTTTATATATAAGAAATACCACATAGCTTCTTCATAATTATGTTACTGATTCTTATAATTTATTATCAGGAAATCATGACATTCTTTTTAATTACTTCCTTTTTTGATATTACAGTTTAAGTAAATCATTTATGCCTTGCCCTTTTTCCTGCTAACCACCCCAGTCCTTGCTTTCTTTCAGATTCATTGTTTTTATTAATTGTTGTTATATAATACATATATGTTTATATATATGTATATATATATATATATATATTGCTAAATGAATAAACACAACTTGCTCAGTCTGTATAATGTTGTTTTAAGATTTGCTTATGAGCAGCTCTGCCAAATCACATTGAATAAAGTAAAAGAATGGAGGACTGAATGAGAAAAGAATATTAAGGTAAAGGAAAGGCAATACTTCAAATACTACTGCTGGATGGAAGATATGTTGTCTTTATATTTGCTATAATTTTGTCCTATATAAAAGGAAACTTCGAGGTGTGTCTAAGTGTGGACTCAATAATAGCTTGTATTACTGAACAAATGCCTTACTTAAAAATTTAGCATACTACTGAATTTTGTTGAAAGCAAGTGATGTATTTTTTTTAATCTACTCACTTGGCTCAGGATATTTTTTATTTGATCTGGATAAGTCACTGATCTATGAGTACAGCAACCAAAAAGGAACCATAATATATGGAAGAATAATCCCAGAATTTGAAAGATATTTAATGCCAATATTCTTCAAATTATAGAAAGAAAGATAAGAAACATTGGAATTCATTTTATGAGACCACAATTACCCTTATACCCAAACAACATAACCTGACATAGATGTAAAAATACTCAATTAAGCATTTGCGAAGAGAATCTAAGAACTCATCACAAAGATAATCCAACATGATCAAGTAGGCTTCATCTCAGAGATGCAAGGATGGTTCAATATATAAAAATCAGTAAATATAATCCACCATATAAACAAACTGAAAGAAACACACACACACACACACACACACACACACACAATGGAGAAAAGTTCTTTGACAAAGTGATTAAAAAAAAAAAAAACTTCAATCCTAGGAAGAAGGAAATTGAAGACAGTATAAGCAGGTGGAAAGATCTATAATACTAATGGATAGAAAGATTAGCATAATAAAAATGTCCATCCAACCAACAGCAATTTCCAGTTTCAAAGCAATCCCCATCAAATTTCCATCACAAGTTCTTTAAAGAACTTGAAAGGAAAATACTCAACTCTGGCTGGAAAAAGAAAAAAATCTCAGGATACCTAAAACAATCCTATACAAGAAAAGAACTTCTGAAGGTATCACCATCCCTGATTTCAAGCTGTACTTCAAATCTATAGTTAAAGAGAGAGAGAGAGAGAGAGAGAGAGAGAGAGAGAGAGAGAGAGAGAGAGAGAATAGTTTTGGCATAAAATAGACACGTTAATCAGTGAAAATGAATTCAAAACCCAGAAATATATCTAAGCACATATAGACACCTGATTATTGATAAACAAACCAGAAATACACACTGGGCAAGGGATTGCATCTTCAACAAATAGTGCTGATCTAACTGGATGTCTGCATGAAGCAGAATCCAAACTGATGTAAAATTTTCACTCTACACCAAACTCAAGTCCAAGTGGATCAAAACCACCAGATATACGGAGCCTAATAGAAGAGAAAATTTGGGGAATAGCCTCCATGGTATTGGCATAGGAGACAATTTATTAAACAGAACACTAATAGCACAGGCACTAAGGTCAACAATTAAGAAATATGGCCTCATGAAGCTTAAAAGCTTCTGTTAGGCAAAGGACATCAAAAATCAAACAAAGCAGCAGCCTACAAAATGGGAAAAGTTTGTTACGAACTTCACATATGATAGAAGACTAATATTCAAAATATATTAAGAACTCAACAAACTAGATATCAAAAAACCCTAATAATCTAATTAAAAATAAGGATCAGATATGAACTAAGAATTTTTAATGGACAAATCTCAAATGACTGAGAAACACTTAAAGAAAATTTCACCACTCTCTTGCCATCAGGGAAATGCAAATCAAAACTCATTTGTGATTCGATCTTACACCTGACAGAATGGCTAAGATCAATAACAAAAATGACAGCTTATGCTGGCAAGGACATGGAATAAGGTGAAGACTCCTCCATTTCTGGTAGGAGTGCAAACTTGTTCAGCCAGCCACTATGGAAATCAATATGGCAAGGCCTCAGGAAGCTGGGGATTGATCTGCCTCGAAACCCAAGTAAACCATCCTTGGACATATACCAAAAGGGTCCTCTATCCTATCCAAGGACACTTGTTCAACAATGTTCATTGTGTCTTAATTCATAATATCTATAAGCTGGAAACAACCTAGATATCCCTCAACAGGAGAGTGGATAAAGAAAATGTGGTACATTTACACAATGGAGTACTAATCAGCTGTTTAAAAAATGACATCATGAGCCAGGCGGTAGTGGCTCACACCTTTAATCCCAGCACTCAGGAGGTAGAGCCAGGTGGATCTCTATGAGTTCAAGGCCAGCCTGGTCTACAGAGTGAGAGTTAGGACAGGCACCAAAACTACACAGAGAAATCTTGTCTTGGAAAAAAATGACATCATGAAATTTGCAAGCAAATGGATGGAACTAGAAAAGAGCATCCTGAGTAAGGTTACCTAGACCCAAGATGACATTGTGTTATATATGCACTTATAAGGGGACTTTAGCCATTGAGTAATTGAAAATAAAGCTACCATCTATAGAACTAGAGAGGGTAGGTAAATAGGAAGGGTGAAGGGAGGACACGGGGATCTCTCTGAGAGGGGGGATACAGTACATTTTATGGGTGAACTGTGCTCAGCGGGGGACCAGAACAGGGGAATTAGGTGGGTGGAATGGAGTAGAGAAGAGAGTGGGTAGACAGATGGCTGGAATTGGGGTGGGGGAGCATTTGGTGGTTGGAAATGTAGGTCAGTAGAAACTGCCTTGAACCTATGAAGGTGATCTTAATGAGGACTCCTAGTAATGGAGGAAATGGAATCAGAACTGGCCATCTCTTGGGCATTCAGTTGAGTTGGAGGCCGAGGGGATCCCATGGAAATTCTCAAATAATCCAGGCTATTTGATAAAACAAAAGGTTACTCTTTGCCCACTGACTATGGGGCCCCCTTGCTGGCAATACTACCAATACAACTCATTGAACATGGAGAAATCCAGCAGGTGACTACACGGAGCCCTCATGCCTAAAGTATAGTCTCTTTTTGGTACAGGAAGGGACTTGTAGGCTACCCAAAGAGAAATGTGGATATTAACCTGGCCACAAAACCTTTGATTTACAATTGGTGCTGCTTACCAAAATATGCTGGGGAAGTCATGGCACAGAACTCCTGGGAATAGTCAACCAATGCCTAATTTGAGCTAAGGACCATTCCCATATGAAGGAACTCTTATATTTTTGGTTGTGAGCCTAGCCTTTAACAGCTGAGGCATTCATAAAAGCATTGTTTATAATAGCCAGAACCTGGAAACAACCTAGATGCCCTTCAACCTAAGAATGGATAAATAAAATGTGGTACATATACACAATGGAGTACTACTTAGCAGAGAAAAACAATGACATCATGAGGTTTGCGGGCAAATGGAAAGATCTAGAAAAAATCATCCTGAGTAAGGTAACCCAGACTCAGAAAGACAAACATGGTATGTACTCACTCATAGGAGGATACTAGATGTAAAACACAGGATGGCTAGACTGCTATTCACAACTCCAGGGAGGCTACCTAGAAAACAGCACCCTAAGAAAGAGACAGGGATCACCCAATGACAGAGAAATGGATGAGATCTACATGAGCAAACTAGATTAGGGGTGGGGGGTAATGAAGGGCAACAGTCGGGGGAAAGAGAGCTTAAGGGAGAGGGAGATCCCAGCTGAATCAAGAACAGAGAGGAAGAACAAGGAAAAAGAGATCATGATAAATGAAGACCACATGAGAATAGGAAGAAGCAAAGTGCTAGAGGGGTCCACAGAAATCCACAAAGATACCTACACAATAGACTACTGGCAATGGTTGAGAGAAAGCCCAAACTGACCTACTCTGGTGATAGGATGGCCAAACACCAAACTGTGGTGGTAGAACTCTCATTCCATGACTGATGGAAGCAGATGCAGAGATGCGCGGACAGGCCCCAGGTGGAGCTCCAGGAGTCCAATTGGCGAGAAAGAGGAGGTATTGTATGATCAAGAATTGTTGAGACCAAGATTGGAAAAGGCACAGGGACAAATAGCCAAACTAGTGGAAACACATGAACTATGAACCAATAGCTGACGAGCCCCAACTGGATCAGGCCCTCTGGATAAGTGAGACAGTTGATTAGCTTGAACTGTTTGGGAGGTCCCCAGGCAGTGGGACCAGGACCTGTCCTTAGTGCATGAGCTGGCTGTTTGGAACGTGGGGCTTATGCAGGGACACTTTGCTCAGCCTGGGAGGAGGGGACTGGACCTGCCTGGACTGAATCTACCAGGATGAGCTGAATCCCCTGGGGAGTCCTTGCCCTGGTGGAGATAGGAATGGGGAGTAGGCTGAGGGGAGGGTGGATCGGGAGGAGAGAGGACAGGGGAATCCATGGCTGATATGTAAAATTAAATCAAGTTTATTTTATTTTATAAATTAAATCAAATTTATAAAATAAATAAATTAATTAATTAAAAAAGAAGGAACTCATACCCATCACTGCTTGGATAACCAAAAACC
>CABHPQ010147784.1:0-54110 GCA_902168405.1 Peromyscus aztecus
CTCTCTCTCTCTGTGTGTGTGTGTGTGTGTGTGTGTGCGTGTGTGTTCATGTGTCCACAGGAGAAAGCCAAACTTCAACCTTGGGAGTTGTTCCTCAGGTGCTGATGATCATCTTGCTTTCTTAGACAAGGTCTCTTACTAGCTTGGGACTCGCCCGTCTTGGCTGGGCTGCCTCTGACAAGAATCCTCCAGTCTCTGCCCCCTCTGTCTGGGATCACAAGTGCTCACTGCTACACTTAGCTGTTTTACATGTGTCAGGGGTCGAATGCAGGTGTTTGTGCTCACAGGGCACCTTACCAATAACCCACCAAGCCTTCTTCCTAGCCGCCTTGCTGTCACTGTACAACTGGGGCTCTTAATCCTTGTCTGGAGGACAAAGGTTCCTCTCTGCGGAGCCTATCGGAAGCCCTGTGCTGAGGACTTGACTGCTCTTCCCCTCTGTGCCCTTTCCTGTTTTCAGATTGCCTTTCTTTTTCTGCTCCCCAACCCCAGTGCCATCTCAGGAAACAAACAAACAAGCAACAAAAACAACAACAACCAAATCAAACAAACAAAAAGCCCCAAACCCCCAACACCTAACTATTGAATCTTGATAACTGAGGAGATTCATAATTATATCTATTTCTCAGAGCATAATGACTTAATTAATATACCCTTCATGAGACTTCACACTGTGGGAAGTGCACAGTTGCACTGGTTGATGGAAATTAAAATGTGAAGTGTAGAAGCCTAGGCCTTTTGATTGTGTGTTTTGAATGTTTAATAGAGATTTTTCTTCCTTCAGTTTAATTTGTGCACAGAGTTGGTCTCCTCCATTTCAGCAGTCTTCAATAGATGATGCATGTGCAGGAGTACAAAGGCATATAAAGCTGAAGTTCCCCAAGGTGCAGTGATGGACATCAATCACAGCTGACTAGTGCTGGCCTAAGGCTTTTTCCAATCACACATATTATTATATTTGCTCTATTTTGCTCAATTATTCAATTTAAGAGCATTACAAAATGGTTTGGAGGAAGGTTTTCATTTTACTCTTTCTAAGAGCATGGAGTTTTAGTAGCAAGATTCTATGTTATTTTCAGTCACTCCAAATAGGGGAGTTTATCCACAGAGCCTTTTATAAAAAGTATGTGGTCGCCTGTTACTTAGAAGAAACTTTTGCTTCCTACAAGTGAGAGTTTTCTGCTTCCATCCCTCAAGCACCCCAATAGTAAATTGTAGTCAATGAAGTTTAACCAAACTGCTGCAACCATTTCTAACGAGATGGAAATTGAGCAAATACAGGAACACGGAGTCTGTTTTGCTGCACACTAGTTAGCCCAGGCTGGTCTCAACTTTATAGTCCTTTTTGCATTGTTTTCCTGAGGCCTGAAATTACAGAGATGTACTTCTCCCTCTGCATCTCTTCACTGCAGAACGTTAGAGGAAATAGATTACTCAATGAATAGATTAAGATACACAGATAATCGATAGGTAGCAAGATTCATACATGAAAGATAATACGTGTGTAGATAGATGATGAATCAGTGAGAGAGAGGGACAGGTAGATAATAGATGGATAGATTAGATAGATAGATAGATAGATAGATAAATAGATAGATAGATACATAGATACATAGATACATAGATACATAGATTTTCCCTGTGTTGACGACCTGTGGGACAAGAAACAAGGAAAAAGTAAATGAAGTAATTTGGCCAAACTTAAAGAGGAAAGGGCAAATGAAAAAGCTTTTAAAGCACTGATTAAGTCAAGGGGGTTAGAAACACTTGAGAAGGGAAGGCTGAAGACTCAACTTTTCTCTTTTAGATTGAATTTTTCTTTGTCTAGTCTTTAGGTAAAAGACAGTTATATAATTTAGTTATTTTACTCATTTACAGCCAAGAAAATGTTTGAGTAATTATGGGACAAATTCACCTACAATGACCTGTCCCTTGAATTATGGGCATAATGAACCATTTCTCATTGTAGCTGATTTTGCTGGGGCATTTTATCACAACAGAAAATAAACTAAGATACTAGATATCCTTGACAATACATAAAGTTTGCAAAAAGATGTAAGTTTTTCTGATTTTCAATACCAAATCTCTGTATTTTGTAAGCATACATTACTCCAAATATTCTATTCAAATATTTCAAATAATATGAACAATAAACAAGAAATTTTTATCCATTTTAGCACAACAGTGATGGACATTTTTAAATAATTGAAAGAAATGATGTTAATAATATTAGTACATGCTATAACAGTGAAGAGTCCAGTTAACAATTAATGTATATGAAAAAATAGATCATATAAGGTACTATGATTTTGTTTTTAAATTAAGGTTGGATAAAATTTCAGTGGTTAATGTTCTATCATCTGAGCCTTGGGAGGAGAGTTTATGATATGATAGACTGCACATCTAAGAGATATGGCAGCATAAACTGGACACGATGGGTTTAAAAACCAAAAAGAGAACACAAAGTTAGGGGTGTGGATCTGGGAAGAGTTGTGAGAGAGGTGAATATAATCAAAAGACATTGCCAACCCAGAAGAGGTATGAACCACATCTCAGATAAAGGATGAAATCTGGATTTTGTTTTCCAGTGGAGATCAGTTTTGACTTTGAGTATCCAAATAATCCAAATATCTAAAGAAGAGAAATTCTATGAACTGAAACATCTTTTCTGTTCATGTGAACTTGTAGACATGCATTGGCTGGAAAAGCCCACTGGCTGGTACCAGGACTTCCCATGCAGTAGCAGCTCACATGGCAACATCCACCATCTGCTAGGTACAACCCCACAGGTTCTGGAACACAGACCTGCCAACACTGCTGTGTGATGAGATCGCCAGACGCCAGCCCATACTCACAAAGCTTCTGCTCCAGTATTGAAGGTTGAAGGGCAAAGGGCCACTCAGATAATCTACAACAAACACAAACAGAACCACAAAATCAACTGTAAAACTGGATAGAAAACCACAAAAATATCTCTCTCTAGGGTCACATCACATGTGCAGAAGAGAGAACATTAGCTCCTTCCCTCTCCACTTCCTCTGATCCTTTCCATATAAAGGAACACAGAATATGAGCTACAAACATCACTATCCAACAGATAACTTCTTGGGTGTGTGTGTATGTGTGGGTGCATGTGCGGTTGTTTGTATATATGCAGGCGCATATATACAGTGCAGAACAGACAGTAACCTAAGATTGCACATGTGTATGGGTGTAGTGTGTGTGTGTGTGTGTGTGTGTGTGTGTGTGTGTGTGTGTGTGTATACATGTGTAATGCATGTCAATGTGTGGATGTGTGACCCATGTACACATAATCAGAAATCAAGACAGGAATGCAGGTGTCGACCTTTATCATTGCCAAGCCTATTGTGTAATACAGGGTCTCACACTGAAGCAGAAGCTCCTTGTTTCAGTTAGGCTGTCTGGATAGAGTGCACCTGGGATCTGGCTATCTCTGCTTCATAGTCTTGGGGTTACAGCCATACATAGCTGTGTCCAGCATTTAACATGAATTCTGGGATTTTGAATTCAGATCCTTATGCTTGCAGAGTCAGCACTATTGCCCACTGAACTGTCTCCCTATCTGTTGCCCTATTTAGTTTTATACTTTTTAGAAATAATCCAATGACGCCTGGGTATTCACTGGACAGTGACAGATTGTATTATTATTATTATTATTATTATTATTATTATTATTATTATTTGTGTGTGTGTGTGAAATATGAGATGCCATAGCCTCCGCAGGAGTGGCTGTGAGCTCCCTGATGTAGGCACTGGGAAATGAACCCAGGTCTTCTTCCAGAGCAAAAAGTAATCTGCAGCATTGGCCCATCTCTCCTGATCCTAAGGCCAGGTTCTGTAAAGAACTAAAAGGAAATCTGTTATGTAAATTTTCTTTTTAAAATCACATATATGTAACTTCTTTTGTCAGGCTTGGAAGATTATAAATCCAGGAAACTTTAGCCTTAGAAAAAAAATTTCTTTTCCTGCTGCTGATTAACCATATTCAAAAATAGGAAGGCCTAATGCAAAAGCTAAAAATAGGATGAGGAAATGAAGAGTGCAAGGGTCAAAGATGAAAAGTAATTTTTGTCGATATATTAAATACCTTCCCTTTTGGGAGGTTTAACGCTGATCCCTAGTGCAGACTCAAATTAGAAGTTTCTGGTTTTTCTGTCCTTGATTTTTTAAAGTCAGTACTTTGTGACTTGGTGCGTTTGTACCTACTTAGGGATCTATTTAATCTCCTTGTGCCAAACAGAGAGTGAGTGGCTCGGAAAATAATTTGTTCAGCTTTTCCTCTTTCTCTTTACCTCTTTGCTTGAGGATTACCTCCCGGTGGGAATATTGCAGCTGCCTTATGAATTTTTACATTTATACATTTGACAGCTATTCTAAAGTACTTAACACAGATTAAATGCATATTGGACAATCATATATTCTACAGGGAGGCAATCGACTTTCATCACATGACATCTTCTAGTCTCATTAAGTCCTTGAGATATATTATTTGCATATTAAGTATTTTCTCCAGGAAATCTTAGCCAGAATGGGATAGTGCAAGACTGTGCAGTGAGTATGTCTTCTGGGAAACACAGAGCCATAGTGCAGGGCTATTTGCCAATGCAACTTTCCACCTTGAAATATACTTTTGTTTTGATTATAAAGTTTCCTCCACAGGCTCCCATGTTTGAGCACTTGTCCTCCAGGTGGAGGTGCTGTTTGGGAATGTCACAGACTATTTAGGAAGCACAGCCTTGATATATATTTTGAAATTTTGTTTCCTGGCCCACTCACTGTTCTCTTCTTCCCTTTCCTTCCTGTGTATGTGGAGGATGTGACTGTCCAACTTCCCATCCTGCTGCTTTGTCTTTCCCACTGTGGTGGACTGCATCCCTTCTGGATGAGCCAAAATACACCCTTTCTTGCCAAAGTTGGACAGCAGCAGAAAAGCCACTATTATACCTCACCTGCAATATTTTACACATTTTGTCACTGGAAGTCATAGGCAGGCAGCTGTGGATTGGCAGCCACTGTGGGAAACTCTGAGGTTGAATGCTATCATCACTCTCTTTGCTTTAACAGAATCTCTCTGCCTGTTGTTTTAAGAACTGACTTGAGGTACACAAGCATAAAATTGGGAAGTATATTAAGGGGCTAATTTCATCTCTCACAGAGACATAGAGAAATAACAAGACTATAGCTAGATTTTGAGAGTGGAGAAGTTGGAGTTTTCTAAAGAATTGGAAGTTTGGTATTAGAAAACATCAGAAGAAATAATTTATCATTAAGTCTATGTGGAAAGCCAACATTAGCGGACAAAGGGTTTCTCCACAGAGCTGAGAAGAAGAGCTGGAACAAACAGTAGAGACTTGACAGAGAAAGGTGGTTGTTACAAGTGAAACAGCAAGACCCGAAGCACACATTTCCTAGGAAGATTTTCACATTTTAGGGCAGAAGAATAAAGAGTAGAAACACTTATCTGTGGACATAAGGATGCCCAGCTCCATTTGATACATCTACAGCACAGCTCCACAACTGAAGTCATGGGACATCATGAAGAGGAAGCAGAGTAACTTCCAAAGGGACAGGAAGTCTGCTGCGAGATTGTGCTGTCTCGGTATTAATCCACACTTCATGTCTTATACCCTCCACGTATTCATGAATTTGCTGTGTAATGTTTTCTACTTTTATAAATTTTCCTGTGTTCAGGAGTGAAATTATTCCTTTTCTTTACCTTTTCTGAAGATAGTTCTGGTTTCAAAATAAGTATGAAACCTCTTTCCTCTTCAACTTGTAATATATATGTGTGTGCATTATATATAAAATATATGTATATATATATACATATATATATATATAATTTATAATAGTTCCACTATTGTTTGGTACTTTCACCAGTTTGCTTTGGGAAATTTTTTTAACAAATATCTAATAGGCTTAGTGCCACTTATTGTCTCTATTTTCCTTGAATTACTTTGGTACTGTGTGTCTTTAAAGAAATTGTTTACATTTCATCTAAATTCCATATTTTCTAGTCCAAAGTTATCAATACCATTGCTGGATTATCCTTAATTATCAATAACTTTGGAATCTGTAATTATGTTATCTTTTCAGTATTATGGATCATTTGGATTATTTCTGTTTTTTTTTAATTAGGTCTTGTCAACTTTATTGAACTTCTCAAAGGCCTAAGTTGTTCTTTCTTTGATTTTTCTCTTCAAGTTTGACATTTTCATTTCAAAAATTTCCATTGTGATCTTTATTGTTTCTTTCTTAATGATTTTTATAGATTAGATTTCTTATGCTTATCTCTTCTTAGATTTCTATTATAATTGTGTGTGTGTGTGTGTGTGTGTGTGTGAGAGAGAGAGAGAGAGAGAGAGAGAGAGAGAGAGAGAGAACACCCTCTGTGTAAATGTGAATGTGGAGGCAATGTAGTCCATTTTCTTCTTCCATTTTGTGGGTCCCAGGGATTGAACTCAAGTCTTCAGGCTTGGAGTTGGAGGCAGGTGCTTTTACTTGCTGAGCTATCTTAGCAGCACTTACGATAATTTTTAAGGTTAAAAACTGAGGACCTATACCTGAGACATTTTTATCATCTAACATAAAAAAAGAAGTATAATTGCCTAATAAACTGCAAGAGCAGCAACCCAGGATTTTTGATATTTGGTATTTTCATCTTTATACCATTCAAGGTTTATTTTATTTTTCATTTTATTTCTTTTTGTCTTGTGAGTAATATTACAATATGTTACTTTCTGACATTGGGGAACTTTCCATAAATCTTTCTGTTATATCTACCTAATTTAATTTAATTAAGATTAAGGAAGATGTCTTTTATGATTTAAATCTTTCTGTTTTGCTTTACTGAAAATGAAGTTATTTTTCTAGAACATTTTCTGCCTTAATAAATATATTGTGAGCACTTGAGTGTGTGTGCTTTGCTGTTCTTGGAGGTGATGTTCCATAAACTGAAGACTAGATCAAATATCTTCACGGCATTGTTTAAGCATTTGCAATAGTATCAGCCACTGAATTGCAGCCAAACTGAATGTCAGCTTTTTCAACTTATATATAGTCTAGAGTACACTGTAGTGTGAAGTTTGGCCCTTCTATATTTGGATTTCAAGGGGCATTATCAGAAATGTGCTGAGTGGTACCAAACACAACCCAATGCCCCATCATCTATGACTCTGATTTTGTTGGTTGCAATGGGCACTGTTCCCAGCCTTGTATGCAGGCATGGCACATAGGTCTCTCCAACCTTTAGGTAGTCCTTCTCCAAACATTAAGTAGTATATCCTCATAAAATTCATTGTGAGGAGCCTATGGAATATTTTAGGAGAATTCTCTGCAGATTTTAAAATTTCTCTGTGCAGCTTCTTTTCCTCTGATGCTCTGTAGTACAAACACTAGCGGTCACCAATCTCTGTAACCAGGGAACACTTACTAATTATATCAAGGAGTCCACTTCAAGGTACCAAGTCCTAGGGCCTTAACCTTTAGACCTTGATTGTAATACATATACATATATATGCAAATGAACCTACTAGTTTTCTTAGTTGTCAGTCTTTGTAATTTTTAGCCCTGAAACCAATTAATGGTTTAAAATAAATAAATAAATAAACAAATAAATAAATAAATAAAACAGTTACATATTCATAAACATTTATGTAAAAATTATTTTTTAAAAAGTGTTTTCATGTTTTAAATTTGTAACTATTAGTATTCCAATTTGTTGCAAAATGACTTATCTGGGACATTGCAAAGATCCTGAAAAAAATAACTCATGGTCTGTATTTTAGAGAACTAAACAGATTCGTGTTATTTTAATAAAATTACTACCCTATTCAAACTGACATAGATCTTTGTTTTATTTTCTTCTAAAATTTTTCTTGCTCTGGATCTCATACATAGGTTTACAGTTATTATTTAAATTATTTTAGTAAGGTATAAGATCTGTCCATTGCTTTGATCTATGGGCTTCCAGGTGTTCTGATATAATCTGTTAATTACCTACTTTTTTCTGTATTGAATTTCCCTTTTCATTTTGTAAAAACAATTTAGCTGATTGTGTTTGTTTCATATATTTATCTAAGTCTTATTTCTGGGCTTTCTGTTTCATTGATTCATGCATTCATGCTTTAGACAAACAATTTTATGAAGTACTATTCAAGAAATTCTCAAAGTAAATGGTTTGTTCTCCAGTGTTCATATTTTCCTTCATAGTTGTCAAGGCTATTTGTGCTAGTCATTTTCCAAGTTCATGAGACAAATGACCAGACTAAAACACTGTAACAGTGAAAGGGATTTTTGGCTCAGAGTTTGAAAGTACAATCTTATCAAAATGGAGGAATCATGGTGGCAGGAGCAGATGGCAGAGGGTCACATGACATCCACAGTCAGGAAGTAGAGAGATGATGAGGGCTGTTGTTCAGCTCTTTCTCCTTTACATTCAGTCCAAGACCACAGCTCATGGAATGGGTGTCACCCATATTTAGAGTGGGTGTTCCCATCTCAATTAATTCAATCTGTAAACTCTCTCACAGATATATGATGCTTGTCTCTGTAAGGATTATGTCCTTAATTACATCACCAGCCTGCATGTCATCCCAGCCTAAAAAGCGGGTGTGTCCTCTGTGCTTCTCTTTTTCACACTCTCTCCTTCTGTTCTCTTCCCTCCAATAAAGCTCTAGAAAGCTAACTATGGTTCGTGATTCTTCTGCCAAGCAGCACTCTCCTCCGTCAGCATGGCCACCTTGAGCGCCTCTGCTTAACCAACAGTCTCCATGGCAATTCTCAGTGCTATTATGTTGAAAATGAAAAGTAAGTATCACATAATTGAAGAAGCATTTTATTTCCATGTAACACATAGAATATTTGTGAATTATATAAATCTCTTCCTTATGATTCCCTGAATGTATAAACTAGGTTGACTGGAATTAATATCTTGGGAATATTCAAATTATTTATCTGTGAGAATAAAATATTGCTGCAGGGCACAAAAAAAGGTAATGGAATCCAGCTACTTTGACAAAAGCTACTACTTGGAAAGGTCAAGGACCTTTCCAAAGGTCAAGCCATGGCTTAAGAAGTCTTAGTGATATTTTAGCTTTTGTGTATATGTTATCTGGTTCCTACAATGATTTTCTTGTGTGCTTCCAAGAACTCCTAACAGTATATTTATCTAAAATACCTATCAAGAATCCAAGGCCAAACAATCTCCTGAACTAAGGTAATACCCTTATGGAAACAATGCCTGTCTCCTAGATCCAGTGGATAGCTTTGTTTCTTGTGCAATTCAAGCTGAGACCCTCCTTTCTTATATATCTTTACTAACATTATAGACTCCTAACTTCTTACCTAACCACTTCTAGGAATGTAGATTGAGCACATAAATTCCCTTTTTGATATACTAACCGATCATTGACTTTCAGTTGACCTCCTCCTTTAACTACTCCCTTTTTGGGTTGTAAAAGAAAGCCTGACAGTCACTGCCTGAGGAAAATTCTTATCTGTCTTATGACCCTATAGGAATTCAAGCCTGGTGACCTGGCTGGAGGGGGAGGATTGCTATTGCTTGAGTTTATAACTGTAAACCTCAGAGAACTAGAGAGGATTTTTAAGATTTTGAGTGGAGGGGATTTTGACTGAAGAACTAGATGGAGGACTAGAATAATGCAATAGAAGATGAGGAAGAGACAGATGGGGAAGAATGAGAGAAGAAAGACCAACATGGGGCAGAACTAAGATGAAAGAATTAAGATAGAACTTAGAGGGGACAGCAGATAAAAGTAGAGAGAAATCAGGCAAGAAAGAAACTAGGCATGAGAACAGAACCGAAGCTGTGTAGATAGGATTTTATCCCAGAGGACTAAAGTAGCTGAACAAAGAGCTTGGTTTACTTAGATTCATTTCCCAAAAATAATTCTCATTCTTACCATAGCTAAAACAATCCTCAATAATCAAAGAACTGCTGGAGGTTTCACCATCCATGATTTCTAGTTGTAGTACAGAGCTATAGCAGAAAAAAAATCTCATAGAATTGGTATAAGAACAGACACATTGATCCATGGAATTGAATTGAAAACTTAGACATAAATCCACACATCTATGAATACACCTGATTTTTGATAAAGAAGCCAGAAATACACACTGAAAAAAAGACAGCATCTTCAACAAATTCTTCTGTTCAAATTGGATGGGTGCATGTAGAAAAATGCAAATAGATCAATATTTATCACCATGCACAAAATTAAGTCCAACTGGATCAAAGACTTAAACATAAAAGCATATATATTGAACCTGATAGGAGAGAAAGTGGGAACAGCCTTGAACTCACTGACAAAGAATAAGACTTCCTGAACAGAACACTGATGGCACAGGCACTAAGAGAAATAATTAATACATGGGACCTCATGAAACTGAAGAGGCAATGAACATCTTATAAATAGGAAAATATTTTTACGAACTCCACATCTACATATAGAGGGCTAATATCCAAAATATATAAAGAAGTAAAAAAAAAAAAACAGAAATCAAAAAACCCAAATAGCTCATTTAATATAGGATGCGGATATAAACAGATATTTCTCTATAGAGGAAACTCAGATGGCTGAGGAACAAAGAAAAGTCCAACATACTTAGCCACCAGGAAACTGAAAATCAAAACTGCTTTGAGATTCTATCTTACACCTGTCAGAATGGCTAAGATCAATAACACAAATGATATCTTATGCTATCAAGGATGTGGAATAAGGGGAACACTCATCCACTGCTGGTGGGAGTGAAAGCTTCAACAACCACTATGGAAATCAACATGGTAATTCCCCAGAAATTGATCTACCTTAGATCCAGCTATACCATCTTTGGACATATACCCAAAGGACACTACATTCAACCACAGGGACACTTGCTCAGTCATATTCATTGTTGCTCTATTCATAATAACCGGAAACTGAAAACATGCTAGATGTCTCTCACCGAAGAATGGATAAAGAAACTGTGGTACATTTACAAAATAGAGTATTACTTAGCTGTTCAAAAGAATGACATCACAAAATTTGCAGGCAAATGAACAGAACTAGAGAAAATCATCCTGAGGGAGGTAACCCAGACTGAGAAAGATAAATATGGTTTGCATTCACTTATATGTGAATAGTAGCCTTTTTATAAATGATAACCAATATAGAATCTGTAGACCCAGAGATTAGGCATAGATGAAGAAACTTGGAGGAGCATACGTGGATCTCCCTGTGAGGGAAAAATGGATTAGATTTTATTGGTGGATTGAGGGAGGGTCAGAATTTGAATCAGAGGATGATGGGGGAAAGGAAGGGGAGATGCTGTTGAGGGAGGACATTCTGGGTGAAACAGCTAGAAATGAGAAGAATTTGAGGGATGATAGGGCAACCTCATGCAGTAGAAACTCCCTAAAATACATGAAGGCAATTCTAATGAGATTTCCTACAATGGGGGTGACAGTCTCAACATTGTATCTCTTGTAATCAAAGGAGCCTTTCAGTAGCAGGACTGCATCACAGTCAATTGACTTGTTGGCGAAGGTGGTCCTGTGGAAATTCCCAAGCAACTCAGACTGTTGCTAAGACAATGGGTTGCTCTCCACAAATTTACTAAAGGGCACCATTGCTGACATCATCCACATACCACATAACTTATTGAATATGGAGAAGTCAAGCCAGAGCCTACATACAGCCTTCACCTCTATGATCTAGTGTCTTTGTTGTGGGAAGGTACTCTGCAGACTATCAAAAGAGAAATGTAAGCACCAATCCAGCCACAAAACTTTGACCTACAATTTGTCTTGCTTCCAAGATATGCTAGGGTAATGGTGGCACAGAACTTGTGGGAGTATTTAACCAATGTCTGATTTGATTTAATGCCCACTTCATGAAATGGAACTGATACCCAACAATGTCTAGGTGACCAAGAACCAGAGACTAGATAGTCCAAGGACCTAGAGAAAAACCAAACACTACTGGTCAAAAAGGAAAAAAAAATAAAAGTATCTACAAAATGACTCCTAATGACATTCTGCTGAACTCATAAATCAGTGCCTTATTCAGCCATTATCAGAGAGGAATCTTCTTTCAGCAGATGGGAACAAATACAGAGACCCATATCCAGACATTATGCAAAGAGAGAGAGAGACTTTGCAATATTTAGCTCAAAATGAGATATCTCCATCAAATCCTTCCCCCCAGATTTTAGAGAACTCCACAGAGGAAGAGATGGGAAGAGTATGGGAGCCAGAGGAGATGGAGGACTCCAGGAAAACAAGGACCTCTGAATAAACTGAGCCAAGGATCATATGAACACATAGAGACTGGAGCAGCAAGCACAAGACCTACATGTGTCTGTTCCAGGTCTTCTGCATATATATTATAGCTTTCAGAATAATATTTATATGGGTCTCCTGAATGAGTGAATGAATGGGTCTGATTCTTGGGCTGGCTCTTTGGGATCCTTTCCTTCTGTTGGGTTGCCTTGTCCAGCTTGTCTAGCTGATGTGATGGTTTTTGTTTTACCTTGTTATATTTTATTTTGTTGTATTTGGTTGTTGTTTCCTTGAAGCCTGTTCTTTTTTAATGAGAGACAGTAAAGATTTGGATCTGGAGGCATGGGAGATGGAGAGGACTTGGAAACAGTATAGGGAGGGGAAACAGTAATCAAGATATATTGTATAAGTAAAGAATATATTTCTGACAAATGATAAAATTTAAAAATTGAAAAATATTCAAGTTCTGTTGCCTTGATAATATAAGAATATAAGAATGTTAATTGTGCTGATGCTATGTATGGCAGTAATTGGATTTTATATATTAATACTATATCTTCCGGATCTGCTTAATACTTACAGTATTTTGTGGACTTTGCAGAGAAGTGAGGTATAAAAATTTTATGGCTTGTTTAAATATAGACACCATGCAGATTTTGAAACTTTAATTTTTAAATTTTTGATGTTTTCATGTTTTGAATTTATGTGAGAATATAGTCTGATTAGTCATTAGCAGCAGAGTAAAATAAGCAATAATTAAACCATACTGCTGAGCAACACTCACTTTCTTTTTCTTTTAAAACACTTCTATTATACTTATTTAATCATTTGCTTTTTTGAACATGTGTGGATACATGTATGCATGTGTGTGTGAGCATGTGCATGTGAACGTATGCTAGTACCTGCATGTGCATTTGCACGTATGCTCATGCTTGTGGAGGTCAGACGACAACTTACATGAGTCAGTTCCTCCTTTCTACCATGTGGGGCTTAGGGATTCAAATGAGGTCATCAAATTTGTTATTGGGTGCCTCTAACCACTGGACCATCTCTCAGGCCCTGTATATTCTTCATAGGTAATTTTTCATATATTTCTCCTATTTTTAGCTCTTTCCCACATATGTTGTGAGATATGTTCAACTGTCAGACTAGGAGTAGATAATGTATGTCACCACTTGGCTTTTGTGTACCTATGATTCTCAAGAAAGTCTGTTTACTGATTTTTTTCATTTTTTTTAATTATTAAGAGATTTTCTATTCAACCACAGATTCCCCTCTTCTCCCTCCTCCTGCCCTCCAGCCTTCCCCCCAGCCCATCCCCCATTCCCACATCTTCCAAGACAAGGTCTCCTATGGAGAGTCAGCAGAGCCTGGTACATTCAGCTGAGGAAGGTTCAGGCCCCTCCTCCCTGCACCAAGTCTGTGCAGTGTCTCACCATAGGAACTAGGCTCCAAAAAGTCAGCTCATGCACTAGGGACAGGTCCTGGTCTCACTGTCTGGGGACCCCCTGAACAGTCCAAGCTAAACAACTGTCTCACTTATCCAGAGGGCCTAGTCCAGTACCATGGCAGCTCCTCGGCTATTGGTCCACAGTTCATGCATTTCCACTAGTTTGGCTGATTGTTTCTGTATATTTTCCCTTCATGATCTTGATGTCCATGGCTAATAGAATCCCTCTTCTCTTTCATCAATTGGATTCCTGGAGCTCGACCTGGCACCTGGCCTTGGATCTCTGCATCTGCTTCCATTAGTCATTGAATGAAGGCTCTATAATGACAGTTAGGGTATTCAGACATCTGATCACCAGAGTAGGTCAGTTCAGGCACTCTCTCAACTATTGTCAGTAGTCTAAGATGGGGTCATCCTTGTGGATTTCTGGGAACTTCCCTAGCACTCTGTTTCTCCCTATTCCCACGATGTCTTCATTTATTATGGTATCTCTTTCCTTGTTCTCCCACTCTATTCCTGTTCCAGCTTGAACCTCCCATTCTCCTATGTTCTCATCCCCCATCCTTTGCCCTCCATTACCCAGTTTGTTCATGAAGATCTCATCTATTTCTCCTTTGTTGGGTGATCCATGTGTCCTTCCTAGGGTCCTCCCTGCTAGCTAGCCTCCCTGGAGCTGTGTTTTGCAGTTTTGTTATCCTTTGCTTTACATCTAATATCCACTTATGAGTGAGTATATACTATGCTTGTCTTTCTGAGTCTGGGTTTCCTCACTCAGGATGTTATTTTCTAGTTCTATCCATTTGCCTGCAAATTTCATGATGTCACTGTTTTTCTCTGCTGAGTAGTATTTGATTGTGTATATGTACCACATTTTCTTAATCCATTCTTCAGTTGAGGAGCATCTAGGTTGTTTCTAGGTTCTGGCTATTACAAATAATGCTGCCATGAACATAGTTGAACATGTGTCCTTGTGGTACGATGGAGCATTCCTTGGGTATATGACCAAGAGTGGTATAGCTGGGTCTTGAGGAAGATTGATTCCCAATTTTCTGAGAAACCGCCATACTGATTTCTAAAGTGGCTGTACAAGTTTGTACTCCCACCAACAATGGAGGAGTGTTCCCCTTGCTCCACATCCTCTCCAACATAAGCTGTCTTCAGTATTTTTGATCTTAGCCATTCTGCCAGGTGTAAGATAGTATCTCGGAGTCATTTTGATTTGCATTTCCCTGATGACTAAGGATGTTGAGCAATTCCTTAAATGTCTTTCAGCCATTTGAGATTCTTCTGTTGAAAATTCTGTTTAGCTCTGTAGCCCATTTTTAATTGAAATGTTTGTTATTTTGATGTCTAGTTCCTTGAGTTCTTTATATATTTTGGAGATCAGCCAGACTCTGTCAGATGTGGGGTTGGTGAAGATCTTTTCCCATTCTGTAGCCTGTCGTTTTGTCTTATTGACCATGTCCTTTGCCCTATAAAAGCTTCTCAGTACTGATGTTTTTCATTGTGATATTTTCATAATGTGCACAAGGTATTTTGATCAAACTCACCCTATTATTTTCTTGTCCCCCTTCTCTCCACCTAATATCCATCCCCTTACCAACTATGTCCCTTTCTACTTTCATGTGTTTATTTTTAATTATGTACTGGGTTTCATTAGGGTTGCTTAGAAAAGCATGGAAGAACAGTTTTCTGCTGGAGCATGGACACCTTATCAGTGGCTATCCCACTAAAGAAAATGCCTCTTCCTCCTTCAGAAACCATTAACCACCCATAACCACCTTAGGGACAGGACAGGCTTCATGAACTCCTCTCCCCACCTCCCATGTGTGAATTCTGACAGGTCCAATATTGTGCAGGTCTTGGGCCGGACCCTGTAACACTACAATCCTTCCTTCAGCCTTTCAGTTTTCCACTTGTTCTGGGGTGTTCCCCAATTTTGGAACAAGTGATAACCATGTCCCATTTTGGTCTGAGTATTCAACTGTATTGCTAACATTTTGATGAATTATTATTCTCTACAGTTTTTGCTGCCCACTATAAAAAGAAACTTCCAGACCAAAGTTAATAGAGGCACCAATCCAGGTATTAATACAATTACTCAGAGGGTGGTTTCATTTGCATACCTTAACTTAGCAAAATAACAGTAGCTTCCCTATTAAAGCCTGCTTAGTGACATGCTCTTTACCAGGTTTACAGTAACAAATATGAATTCTTCTATTGAGCAGTCCTCAGAACCAATCACAAAATTATTTTTAACTCTATAATTGACTTGCCAGTATGGCACCAATGATCACATCTTACATGGAAGATCTGTAATGTTGCATTAAAGGTCCACAGCTGAATTAATTTGTTAATGATAGTTTGCTTCTAGTACCCCACATGCACAGCATCTTCCAACACTATGAAAGCCATCCATGTTTAACATCTTTTACTCCATCTTGGTTTGATCGAGGTACTGCAACATTTCATTTACAAAACTGTTTTGAGGCCTTAGAAATGATAAAACCTCTGTTCTTTACAACTTAGCAGAATTATCCCTATGATTCCCTAAACAGACAAGCTTCAGGGACAGGACCTTAAAGGGTTTGAAAAACTCACAGATTACTTGATGCTTGAGCTTCTGTGCCTTGAAATAATGTGTGGAAAACATCATAGAAAGCTTCAGATCTAAGGAAAATAGTTAATTAAACATACACTCAGAACCAAGAAGCACTTCTTCCAAAATATCCTTGAAAAATGATGACTGAAGAATCACACTTTTAAGTGTTTTCATTAGCATGTAAACTGTCTTTCTGAATAGATTTCCGGGATTGCAGGTAATGTGGCTTTTCACTTTGCACTCATTTGTGTAGTGCTTATTAAAACCAGGTCTCTATAAATATTGATTATTTTGCTATCAAGGGAGAAAACAGAAAGTAGAAAACAACTAAGCCTTGGGAGACAGCTTGGTCAGTGAAGTGCTTAGTGTACTTTCATGAGGTCTTAAGTTAGTTCAAACCAGCATCCTTGCAAAATTCCCCAGTGTTCTGTCATAAGCTTGTAATTCCAGCCCTGGAGAGATGAAAATATGAAAACATCTTGGGTTCATGAGAGACCCTGGCTTCTAAAATAAAGTGGGCATGGCCTGCTTCACAAAACCCAAGGTTGACAGCTGGCTTTTATGTGCATGTGCCTACATGAGAACACACGTATGCACACATATGTGTAAGCATGTAGGCATGCACACACACACATACACACACAATACATATAAACACACACACACACACGAGAGATGGGGGTTGGATCTTATTCAACTACCAGTTCCTCCTCTTTATTCATCATGCAGCTACTTGATGACACAAAGCCCTTACACTTGTTTGACTCTAAGATTACTTATAGATGGTATGTTCATTACCATGCTCGAGGATGCAGTTCCCAGAAATTCTAAAACCATATCTTCAGTTTCTACAGTATTTCTTCCTGAAGGTCTTGATGACAATGGATCCTTCATAATTGCCCTTAGAAATATGTCCATAGTCAAAATAAAACTTCTCCACCTTCATTAAATGAGTCAATCATCTTTGTAATG
Organism: Peromyscus aztecus; assembly: GCA_902168405.1. Lineage (NCBI taxonomy): Eukaryota > Metazoa > Chordata > Mammalia > Rodentia > Cricetidae > Peromyscus > Peromyscus aztecus. The sequence continues at coordinate 17,326 of CABHPQ010147784.1, forward strand.
ACTGTACCGAGATGTGCAATTGGACTATGGTTAGCATCTTGGAGGAGAGACACACTTAGAACCAGACTCTGCATGCATCTATGAATTCATTGTGCCTTCAGTAAATCTATCTTCTTCCTTATCCAAGTGAAGAAAGTCCATCTTATTTTATTTAGAAGGGGAACACCAGTACAAAGGAAGATTGTGATGTTTGCCATGTGTCCCAGGTGGAGGGGATCTGACAGCATTGGGAAGTGTTTTTAAATGCAAACCCACAGGAGCTGTTTGCTCTTCCAAGATTAGATGGTCAAGAAGACATCAAAATAGTCCTTGAATGCCTGCATAAGCAAGATACAGAAGACAAAATCAGCAGTTGGTCATATCATAACAAGCAGATGGTCCTGGTTGGATGTTTCTGGGTGAGCATCAAGGAGTAAGAGTTGCAGGGAACTTATCTTTCAGGGACTTGAGTCAAAAACAAATAGCTACTAGGTACCAAAATGGATGCCTAGCACAAAATGGAGTTTCCTTAGCCATCACAGGTTTGTGGTGGCTTGAATGAGATTCTACCTATAAATCTCAAATATTTGAATATGTGGTTCCCAGTTTGTGGCTGTTTGGTGAGGATAAGGAAGTGTGGCCCTGATGGAGGAAGCTTGTCATTGGAAGCAGGCTTTGAAGTTTGAAACTTCTCCACCATCCCCAGTGAGTTCTCTCTGCCTCCTCCTGTGGGTCAGGATGTGAGCTCTCCTCTGTCTCTATTGCTGTGCCTTTGCTTCACTTCTGGAATGCAGAAGTCATTGCACAACAGCAGCTGACAAGTGCCCACACATTGGCACTAGGGCTGGATGAATTGTATGCTGACTATATTGTCATTCAGAGAGATGATACTGTGTGGCCCTTGGGCAGTGGGGATAGGTACCTTGGAAAGAAGGGAGAGAACACTGCTGTGATTGGTTCTAGATACTAAACAGTTTGAGCAAGTAAAAGAATGGGAAGCGTTAGAAGTGTGGCTGCCTGCTCTCTGCCTCAGTGGATTAGTTGTTTTTCTTGTTGCTGGGACATAACAGAGCAAAGACAACTAGAGGAGGGGAGGGCCCACTTAGACTAATGCTTCAAGGGTCCATCATGACAGGGAATCATAGCAGTGGGTGTGGAAGGCAGCTGCTCACAAAGACCCAGTCAGGATACAGAGAGGTAGATGCTGTGCTCAGCGGAATTTCATTGTCTTCTCTTCTTCTGCACTCTGGGATCCCAGGCCATGGAATGGTGTTGCATTTCTCAGGGTAAGTCACCATCCCTCAGTTAGAAGTCTTTGGAAACACTGTAACAGACACCTGAATGTGTGTCTCCTAGGTGGTTCTAACTACAGTGAAGATGATGATGCAAGTTAACCATAAACACACACACACACACACACACACACACACACACACACACACCACACACTCCTATGCACGTAGCAGATACAGAACAAGAATTCACCATTTTCACTTCTCAAGACAAGACCATTTTTATTACTCAACATTGTCTTGAGGCTTTTTAAATTTCGTTTATGTCCCATGTAGAAAGGAACAGGACAGGAGCTCCTATAACTACTGCTTACTTGTCTAAATGGGTAATATTTTCACCTCCAACCACCATGTTGTGCTGTATCTGTCTGTGCAGAAGTCTGAATCTCCCAGGGCTCTGAGCCACCCATCAAAGTGCTGGGACACACAAAGTTCTAGAACACAAACTGATGTAGAGAAATGTTTGACTTCCTTCTGAAACTGGATCATGTTTGTGATAATGTTAGGACTGGTATGACAGGCATACCTATGGGAATAAAATCCTGGAATTGTTATAGTTTGAAAAAGAAAATCAAGTCCAGAAATTAAATTCCAGCCTCACTATTTATTAGTTCCTTCTAATTCAACAACAACAACACAAATAAGAAAACAAAAGCAAAAATGACTAGCTGCTCTGAGTCCACTCAATGCGAGTAAACAAGCAATGCTTATCATTAGTACCCGGGGGCCTATTATAAATAAGGCATACAGCAGGAATCAGACCTCAGAAACTTCCCACTTGAGTAAATAATAACAGCACTTGCTTTTTACTGGTTATAAACTCTGTGGACAAAATTTTTCTCAATAATTCAATTTCCCCGCACAAATGTCATAAACAGAGTGTCCTCAAGGGCAAAAAAAATCAAGGCACTTCCTTGTCTCTGGCATAAGTCAATGCATCTACAATATACTCAGCCAAACTTTTATTCTAAAATACGATGAACTTTAATTATGACAGGTATAAGAATGGTGGACATTGAGCAATCAGCTAGTGAGCACAAATATAGTTATTTATTATGGATATATATGCCAATGGTGCCAGACAGAAGGAAAAAAAAACTCTCTCAGGAAGGCTAATCTAACAAGCCAAACATAGTTATCTATTAGAAGTCTGTGGTGTCATTTCTGCATCAAGCTCCAGATGCTGTGTATGAATTTTTAAAGCACGGGATATTCAAAAATAGCACTGGCATTGCTGGGGAGAGAAAAGTTAAGGAAAGAAAAATCAGTGGCACTTCAAAAAAAGTTGGGAAGAGCAGGCCACAGCAACTTTTTTAAAATTAACTTTACACTGTTAACCTTAATACACAGAGGACATTTTATAAACATATGCATAACTCAGTACAACACTCAAAAGTTAACTAAGTAAATGACTCAGGAACAAACAGCCATGTTATATAACCTCCACCACCCCCACCCCATCCCTAAAAAAACACATTCCCAATGCCCTGGGAAACCTTGAAGTTCACACCTGCTCCATTCCTACAGCTGAGCTGATTGTACCACCATGGCATGCAAGTCTTTGGCTTCATTTATGGGCTTAGTTACTTAAGAACTGTCTACAAATAAAAAGAATTAGCCTTGCATGCTCTTGAGCTTAATAAAAATTGAGTCATACTGAAGTGCATTTGTTTATTTCTGTGAGTATATGTGCTCAAGTGTGCTCCCATTCACCCGTGCACATCCACACGTGTGTTCATGTGAAGTAGAGAGGTCAATGCTGGATGTCATTTTCTATTGCTATCTACGTTATGTTTTTGAGGCAGGGTCTCTCATCGAAACTGAAGCTCTTGCTGATTCAGCTAGACTGTGTGGTATTGCAGCTTTTGCCTCAGTGCCTGGTTTGTACCTGGGTGCTGAGGATCTGAACTCATGCCTGACTGCCAAGCATCTTAACAACTGAGCTGCCCCTGCCAAACTCTGCTTATTGTATGTTTTCTATGTTTACTATCATCACAATGAACGTACGAGGTGTTTTATCTTTACAAAGTTATCTATGCAGTCCCACAGGAACTCAGTGTTATAACACCTTCAAGGCATGTATTCAAGCCAAGTTCATCTCCAGGACCAAAAAAGAACATATAAATCACCTTTGTTTGCTAACATGACCTAACACACAACTAATGATAGTCACTCTTTGCATATAGAAAATAGGATACAGGTTTTGAGCTTCGGAAGGAAAGGCCTCTTAGGAGAGTGGCAAGTTTGCCATCTGGAGCGATAAATGAATGAGACAAGCACGTGGTGACTTGTTACACACAAAAATCAAAGCACTAGCAAACATTATAACAATGGACAGCAGACACATATGGAGAGAAGAGGGAGGACTCCTTACTGTAAGTGAACTTAGAAATTGGTGAATGATCGATGCATGAATGAATGGGTAGGTAGACGAATGCAAGACTGGAAGAAAAATGATGGGATGAATGCATATGCTCAATTAAATTACATTCTAAAATATTGTTGGCCTATAGATCCTGTACATGTCTCAAAAGTGAGATGAGATTCTCCGTGTGCATCTATGCTTTTCCTGATCCTGTCCCTGTGACGGGCTCTTGACAGCCTTCTATTCTCCTTACCTAACAAGAAGGTGAGTTCTGGTTTATGCTCCTTTATCTGAAATACTGGAGCCTAGAGAGAACTGCTCCAGATCTACATTTGAGAGCTGTTCCTCACCTACATGGCTTTGATTGTGAGCATTTGCTTTCATTCAATGAGATATGTTGAGGCTAAGACTTCTTTCTAAATAGAAAATATATTGACTATGATTTTCTGTAATTCTTTTGTTGTGCTTGTGTTGGGAACCATGCTTGTCACATGAGGTAAGCTAGGAAGTTTCCTTCTGTGGTGTCACTTGTCTTCAAAAACTTTGAAATTTTGGATCATTGTTTATAATCAGATATGAGATGTTCAGCTTATACATACAAAGGGAAATTCAGTTTTTTATTATTTTTACTTTTAAGCTTTTATTGTGTGTTCATGTATATGTACATATATGTGTGTGTGAGTATTGTGGGCATGTGGGTGCATGTGGGTGCCAGTGGATGCATGTGCCCACAGAGGGCAGAGGCATCAAATACCCCTAGAGCTGCTGTTACAGGCATTTGTAAGCTGTCTGAAGACATGCATGCTGGGAAGCAAACTCAGGTCCTCTGCAGGAACAGCAGGTGCTTTTAACCTCAGAACCATCACTCTAGCCCCTGGAAAATCATTTTCAAAACATAAAGTTACATTGAAATGTTTATTGTTTTCATTGCTCTGATCAAATACCTGACAAAGGCAACTTAGGGGAGAAAGTGTTCATTTTGGCTCCTTGTTCAATGAAAAGCACTTAAGGTTGGGGAAGGGAGGCAGTTGGTCCCATCTCATCCACTGTCAGCAAGTGGAGCAATGAATGCTAGTGTTTTGCTCACTTCTTCCTCCTGCCATAGTCCAGGACTCTAGCCCACAGAGTGGTACTCACACTTGGGGCTGGGATTACAGTGCATGTGACTGAGCCAGGTTTAAGCAGTGCTGGGGATTGAACTCAGTGCTTAGGGCACATTGGGTGTTCTCTCTACCAGCTGAGCTGCATTTCCACCCCATAGCATCTTACTTTTGGTTCTGCAGTTTGGTATTATTGATGATGATAGTACCTGTTGACTCTGGCAAAAGTGGAGACTAGGTGGAGATTAGGTGGCAAAGGTGGAGACTCTGGCAAAGGTGGAGACTAAGACTTCATAACTATTTATGACATTTTATAATTGATGCGATGGGAAAATCTAATTACATTAATTTCACTATGTAGGAGAAGCTAACTTAAAAATATTTAAGTATACATACAGAAAAATTAGTCATTGATTCCACAAATCTGTAGATTCAAGTCTTATTCATCATAAAAACAACCAAACAACCAAACAAAAAACCACATGGTTTTTCAGTGCGAGTACCAGAACTCAGATTAAAACTCCTGATCATAAGAAGACACTGGTACATAGTTAGGAATTGTGAAAATCCACTGACTGTATTTTCTGGCCTACCCAGGCAGTTTTTAGCCAGAGGGGATACAATCATTCCAATGGTTGACAGAATCCTCCCATAAAATGGTTGCTTGGGCTGAGGTATCTCCGTGGTGAAGCGCTTGCTTAGCAAGCACAAACAAAACAAACAAGTGAAACAACACAAAGAAGGGCTGCTTTTGTAAAACAAGAATGAAGTTATTAGCTTGAAATGAAAGAGAATGAGGTAAATCAAGCCACATTTGGGGGCATCCTGTGAGCAGCTTGCAGTGGCCTCTCCTTGCCTGTAATTTCATACCTTCTTAAGCCCAGTGGGAAATCTCAGTTGAGCTCGATCTTTTTTCCTTTCCAGTGAATTTATTATAATTGTTTTTATTGAAATTTGTTTTGCCTCCTGAAGTGCTGAGATAGTGACTATGTGTATCCATCAAAAATTCACTGCATTATCTTATAACCTTCTGCACTAATTGATCAGACAATAAGAATAAAAATGGACATTAATTGTCTTGAGAAGAATTTTACTTCCTCTTCAACTTAATGTTTTCCTCCTCAAATGCAAACAACAGTTTAATGGCCCTGGCTATAAATCTGAGGAACTAAGTTGAGGAAGAAAATGACAGCCATAACTTCATTCATATTAAAGTATTTTTCTGCTCATTAGATGGAAATGAAAAAATTAATATGTAAACCATTAAACTATACCCAAACGTATTGTGTTCCGCAACTGAAATAGATATTTGATGAGGTTATAACCAACATTTTATTGCAATCTCAAAGAGAAACACTTTGTAAAAATTATCTGACTATATTAAAAATAATTTCATTAAAATATTGCATATCTGAAAGATATAACCTTTGTTATATTACTTCTATGTTATTTTAAAATTAGATATACATTTTTCATATCTGTTTTTACAGACCTTTATTATAATATTTCCATTTCCATTTTGCAAAAATGTATAGATAGGTTGATTCATCAGGAATTTTTTATTAGTGCCATAGTCTTCTGCTTCCTCATCTCAGCTCATCATAGGAGTGCTGGAAACTTACTTGTCAACATATCAACATTCATCGAACTATTTCATGTGATTTTTCCAAGAGCAAAAGTTGGATGAGTTCTTGTGTGTTTGATAGTTTTTGTCACATTGACACAAACCTACACATATCTGAGAAAAAGGAATCCCTGCTGAAGAATTGCCTCCATTGTATTGGCCTGTAGACAAGTCTGTGGGCATTTTCTTTACTGATGATTGATATGGCGGGGTTCAGCCCATTGTGGGTAATGCTACTCCTGGGCAGGTGGTCCTGGATTGCATAAGAAGTAGGTGGAGCAAACCAGGAGTGCAAGCCGGTAAGCAGAACTCCTTCGTGGTGTCTGTTGTAGTTCCTACCTCCAGGTTCTCACCCTGAATTTTTGTCCTGACTCCCTGCTGATAGAGTGTAATCTATAAGATGAAATAAAGCCTTTCCTGCCTGATGTGTTTATCACAGCAGCAGAACAAAAACTAGAAATCTTGTTTATAATTTTACTATTAAAAAATCTATTCCTATCATTGTTTTCCTTAGATAAAGAACTGTCACTCAATTGCTTGAAGTTAATTTTATGACTCATTTGTTGGTCTTGAGTTTTCCTCTGATATACTATATTTCCTATCATGTGCCAGAATGTATTTATTTTAATTTAAGTATTTTTTCAGATCAACCACCTTTATACAGTAATCATCAACATTATTTGGAAATTGATAACATATTTGATAACTAATAGGTTATTGCTTAAATAAACTGCTATAGACATTAGAAAAGAGATTAAAGACATGAAACACCACACCGGACTAACCTCAATTAAATGTTTTCCTCTATAAGAGTTGCTGTGGTCATGGTATCTCCTTGCAGCAATAGAACCCCTAACTGAGACAGCCCCTTAGCAACTCAACAACATAGTTCTGCTAGAAGAAGATGACAGCCCAGAAATTCTGAGAAAATGCAGGAGATGAAAGGGGTGTATGCTGTATTGGTTACTCTTCCATTGCTGTGATAAAATACCATGACCAAAGACAACTTAAGAAAGGGTTTATTCTGGCTAATGTTTCCAGAGGGAAAGTCCATCATGGAAAGTGATGACAACAGGCATGGCTACAAATGGCAGCAGAGCAGGGAGTTGCCGGGTGACATTTTCATCCACACATAGGAAGCAGAGAGAGGGCAGGAAGTAGGCAAGACTATAAACCCTCAAATCTTGCCACTAGAGACATACTACTTCTAGCAAGTCTCCACTTCATACATGTTCCCTAACATCCCACAAAATAGGAACTGGATGTGTAAATACAGGGACTTGTGGGAGACATTTTCACTCAAGTTACCATACAGGTCTTATTTGATGTGGAAGAGAGCAACACAGAAACATGGTGGACTGGAGGAGCAGAACTATTTGTTTGTTTTTCACTTTTATTTTTTTTCTTGATCTGCTTTCTAAAGAGGATTTTACCTAGGTTTAAGAATTTGGGTGAGACTGGAAGAGCTTTGCATTTACCCAGAATGCAGGAAGGCTTCCTTCTAGGAGCTTCCAAAACCACAACCCCTCAATCTCATTACTTCCTTCATGCTTCTGTATTCCTATTCATATACGACCTTGAATTATTTCTTGTGTAATTTTTCTGTGTCGGTGTGTGTTTGACTATATGTGTGTGTGCTTGTGTGTATGTGCACACATGCACATGACTGTGTGTATGTTCACATATATGTTAAAGTGGACATATATGTGCCCCAGACATGTGGAAGTCAGAGGACAACATTCCGAGGAGTATGATTTATGGCTTTATGTGGGATCTGGGGATTTGAACCCAGGTCTTCATGCTTGTGTGACAAGCATTTTACTCAAGGAGACATCTCCCGGGACCATGTTATGGAGTGATTTCTAACATTGTTCTCCACTGCAATAGTGTATGAAATACTTTGTAAAGTAATATTTAAGACAGCTCCTGAACAAAGCAAAGCCATATTACTGTCATTCAGAAAATGATTGGATGGAAAATATTATGAACCATATATTTTTATGGTGTGTGTATTTAAATGCTTACATTTAATCTCCAAATGGGGGAAAGTTAAGCCATTCACTTTGGTTTAAGTTTGATTAATGGCCTTTGATCTTTCATTTCAAGCATATTTTACCATTGCTTTAAAAAGGTATTTGTGTTATTTAAGTGTCAGGTGGGGAGAACAAAACAAATTAGCAGTTGGTATCCCAACCACCTCTAATATTGCATTTTACATAAAAGTTTGGAATAAGAGAAACTCCACAGCTAAAGTGAGCAGAGATGACTACAAACTCATGTATTTTGTGAATTGCACACAGGCAGATTTCACTTCATTGTATATTAAAATGGATTCATGTCATTCTAATCAGTGTCCTCATTTCATTTCTTTTTTTAAAGATTTATTTTATTTATTATGTATACAGTGTTCTGTCTGCTTGCAGGCCAGAAGAAGTCACCAAATCTCTCTATAGATGGTTGTGAGCCACCATGTGGTGCTGGGAATTGAACTCAGGACCTCTGGAAGAACAGTCAATGCTCTTAACCTCTGAGCCATCTCTCCAGCCCCCTCATTTCATTTCTATTAATGTGTCTGTTTGTATCTGTGTGTGGGTTATGTATTCATGTGTGCAGTTGCCCATAGAGCCCAGAAAAAGGCATGAGATCCTGTTTCAGGTGGTTGTTAGCTGCCTGATGTGGGTGCTGGGACCTGAACTCCAGTTCCCTGGAAGAGCAGCAAGTGTTTTTTACTACTAAGCCATCATTCTATCCTCACTTTTTCAGTACTTCTAATTTCTGTATTGGTTCAACAGTGCTAGTTGTCTGCATGGTATATATCATGTTTTTGTGTCTTTTGCATAATGCTTGCTTTAAAATTTTGAAGACATTATAATGCTAATGATGTAATTATATATTCACACTTAAATTGTCAGTGTCTACAAGATAATACTTTGGAAATTGTATTTTATAGGCTGTGCTAAACTTTGAAGGTGTTATTAGCATATAATACATCTAGTTTCATTTTAAAATAATTTGGATGTCACTTCTTTATGTTTTAACCAAATCCATGATTGTGATAGTCTAAGATTTTATCATTATTATTCTGCTTGAGTTTTGATGGACATTAATTACTTTGCATAATCATACCCATGGTAATAATAATTGTCATGCATTTAACACCATACACTTATAAAATATTTTCATACTTATTAATTCAGCCAATTCATTGAAGATTTTATTCACAAAGATTATGGTAAATTAGCTTTTACTTATTTCTTATCTTAAATTATTTATTTATTTATTTTTCCTCTCTCTCTCTCTCTCTCTCTCTCTCTCTCTCTCTCTCTCTCTCTTTCTCTGTGTGTGCTCATGCAAGCTGAGGTGCATTTGCACATGTCTGAAGACAACTTTCAGGAATGGAGTCTAACTTTGTACCACAAATAATCTGGGTATTAAATCTGGTGCAACAAACACCTTTACCTGCTGAGCTGTCTCATCAGTCCTTGACTTATACTTTAGTGAATCACAATGACTGAAATTATTCTTTCTCTGCCTTTACATGTATATCCTTTCATGTATATGTATATACATAAGCAATGCATGGCATTGCATCTTACAAAAGACAGTAATTTCCTTGCTCAGGTTTGAATAAGGTGACAGATATCTAGGTATTATTCAACTCTATTTTTTCTGCCACCTGAAAACAGTATCTTAACCCATTCTTTCACTCATTTCATGAATATTCATTCTTCTATATTATTTTTGTTTTGGTTTTATTGTGTTTTAGTATTGTTGGAAACTTCATGGTAAAGCAGAGACTAGGGCCAACCTTGTCTTGAATAACTATATTATTTTAGTGTTTCTTTGAACTTTTGGGGCCAGCTGTTTGTTTTTGCCATTTATATTTCAGACTATAATCCAGACATACTACAATCTATGCTTTCATTTAGTTAAGTTTGACCAATGTTTTGAAGACTTTACCAACTAACTTGTGACTTCATTAAGGAGAGGTAGAAGTCCAGTGAAAGAAACTAGTTCAGTGAGGGGAGGTCCCTCAAGAGATCACCCAGCCCCAGCTCCCTCCTCTCTCTTTCTCTTTGCTTTCCTGGAGATGAATGGTTTTTTTCCAGGTGTTCTATCCAGTAATCCCAGCTTCACTAGCAGTCCAAAATTATCTTCTTACCAAAAATAGAAAAAAAAATCCTAAATAGTAGACCAGGTTCAATTCATTCAGAAAGACATAGATAGATATAGATGATATAGTTATAGATAGAGATAGAGATAGATATATAGATATAGATATGAACAGAGTCAAAATTTATGCTGCAATTGGGTAGAAATAGGGTATGGGACTATTGTTGACCAATTATCTTTGCCTGGATGATAGGATATTGATTGGCTTAGAAAGAGATCTGTTTTGCATCTTGAAAAAGAACATACTCTGACACTATTTTGGGTAAAGAAAGGAATACTGTCAAACAGATTCACAGGACAACAAGAATAAGCAATGTCCATTGTAATTACAAAACTATGGATTTTGTTATTGTTTTTATTTCATTTTATGTTAGTGTGTGTGTGTGTGTGTGTGTGTGTGTGTGTGTGTGTGTGTTTTGTGGGTGGGGCATAATGCACACATTGGCTTGTACATTGACTGACATTAACCACAGAAACCATTCCTCAGAAAAATCCACTGAATTCTTAGACAGGAAAAGTCCCTCATTTATTAGACCTGGGGACCACAGGTTCAGTTAGATTGGCTGGCCAGAAAGCCCTGGTGATCCTTCTTTCTGCATCCCCAACACTGAGGTCACACTCATGTGTTTCTCCTCCTGGCCTTTTATCTGGGTGCTCGGTTTAGAATTCAGGCCCTCATGACTAAATGGCAAACATTACATGGACTGAGGTATCTTGCTAGCCATTCCTTTTGGTTTTGATTAATCCACTGATATAAAATAACTATTATGGTGTGATATGAACTTATAAAGAGAAATACGTTCAAAGAGAATTGTCAGTTTTCTTCAGTGATCTGACCCATGATAGGTTGCCCAGACTCTAGCAAATGGTCATAGACCTAGGCCCATACAAGAAACACTAATTTGACTCAGTAAGTGAAAACAATAGAAAAAAGGACATGCATGAAGTTGTGAGAATGGGCGAGGAATCAGGGCGTGTGTCCAGATGGAGTTGGAGGGGATGTACTGAGTAGATATGATTGAAACGCATTATATACACGCATGAAATTGCCAAATAATGATTCTAAGAGACAAATGGATTCATTGGAAACAAGGAAGCCCAATCAACAACTAAAGCAAAGATGGGTAGCATCCCAGAATCCTCTTTGGTAGCACAGATTCATCACTTGAAAGACAATTCCCTGTCCTCACATTAATTGTCATCTCTCTGGTTTGGTCCTGTGACTGGCTCTCCCCATTGTTATAACGTGAGTCACACATTCTTCTGTGGTCTCAGACTTTCTGAAGAAGTTTGTGCTGTCTCTACTTTAAATGCCTTAGGTACCATCTTGATGCAGAAAAATTTGAGACCCTGATGAGCATTCCAAGCTACAAAATTCAACAAGCATGTGTCTCTGAATCACCATATGGAGACGTTTATCTAACCAGGATCACTTGGAGTGGACTGTGACATAAGGAACAGAAAAACAAAACAAAAATCTCATGAAAACATGGAGTTTGATTATTTAGTAATGTCTAATGTTCTAATAACTACAAACTCAAGTGGAGATAGGATAATTTCTATTCCAGCTGTTTATCTCTGCCTACCTATTATTAACACCTGATTGGGAGAATACAGAATTTGTGGATGCTTATTTCTTGTCTTTTGAAATGGAAATGCATCTGGTTTTTAGAAGGAAGTCCCCAGAGAACAACAACAAAATATCCTTTCATTTTATTAAATACAGCATTATGAAAAGAATTTACTACTTAGAATAATTATCTCAACATTCTACCACTACTAACTTAAAATTGTCTTGTCTCACTAAAAGGAAATTCCAGACAGATGGCAGAAGAATAGGAGTGAACAAGATGTAATATGTGCAGGGAATGGTGAGTGGTTATAATTCAGACTATCTCAAGTCCAAAGAATGAAAGTGGAGTTGTGAGTGAGTAAGATTGGAAAGTCCACAGGAATTAGATTGCAAAGGCATTGCGAAGAGAATTAACACACCAGTGGAGATTGTGGATAGGAATTAGGATTGTGGTTTTTAAAGCTGAGTCTTGGTTTCAAGTAAAAAGTAAAGCTCAGTCAGAATTCTTACTTCTGGGGCCTCAGAGATGGCTCAGCGGTTAAGAATGTGCACTGCTCTTGCAAAGAATCTGAGTTCCATTCCCAGCATCCACTTGGGGAAGCTTACATTCTGAAACCTTCTTCTGGCCTCTGTGGGAACTATGGTCACTTGTATATACATGCCCCCATTGTGATTATATCTCTAGCAAAGGAATTTATATGGGCATTAACTCACAAGACAGAATAAAGGAATTTGTCAGAGGATCTTGAAAGGGTGAGGCATGGTCCAATGCTGTTCTCTAGTGAGCTGTACCCTGGTCCATTTCAGCATCCAAAGCCACGAGGTAGAAAGAGAGCACACATATGTGCATCCCAGGTCTTAAGGGTCTCCCAGAGGCCACACCCAAGGGGCATGTACCTCAAGGTCATAGGCAGGTGTAACAGTTACCTGCTACCTCACTAGGGGTGGTGATGCAGGTCACGGCTCAAACAGCCACCCACTACACCACCACCATCACCCACACACCTGGGTATAATTAAATCATAAATCTTAAAAAATTCTTATCTCTGAAATGAAATAAAAGCAAAACAAATATGAATCGGAACATACATCAAGAACTACTAACAAAACAAAGCAAACGCTACGCAACTATGAACTTAATCCGTGAAGTTTTATATGGTACAGTAGATGATCAAATAATGTTGGGGATAAATCAATGCTTGAGAGGCCTTGGTTATGCAGATCACCCAAGGTGGCATTTTTATTATAAATTCCTTGTTAAGATCAATATGGTCTATGTGAGAAGAAAATTTCCAGATCATTCTGCCATTTCCTTTAACACTGCAGGGTACTGTTGTGAGTTTGAAACCAACCTTGATTACATAGTGAGATCCAAACCTGTTTGAGTTACATAGTAAAATTTTGTATCAAATATTAACAGAGAGAGAGAGAGAGAGAGAGAGAGAGAGAGAGAGAGAGAGAGAGAGAGAGAGAGAATGCTCTGAGATACTATAAGCTGATGATAATTTTGCATAGGGATATGAGTGCGTTGGTGGGGCATATGTGTGCACACCTGTGTCAGGTATGCTCACCATGCATGTTCATGTGGAGACCTGAGATTGATGCTGACTGTCCTCTAATTCCCCTAAATTATGTTTTGAGACAGGCTCTCTGTCTGATCCAAGAGTTTACCAATTATTGAGATTTACTAGCAAGCGAGATCAAGGAGCTCTCTTCCCTGCCCTAGGGCTACAGTCATCTCCCACTGCTCTGGGCTATCACATGACTGCTGAGGATCTGGTTCTAATCCTCATGGCTGTATAGCAAGCACTTTACCCACTGAGCCTCTCCCCAGCCTCAAACTGATGATGGTTTTGCCCCCTACCACCAAACAGTTCCAAGAACGGCATATCCTTTATTTAGTGTGTATGAGCCCAGAGTAGTTTGAAGCAGTTACTTGCATTGAACATTCAAATCTTTTCCTAGCAAAGCAAAAATGCATGTATTCCAAGTGGGATAAATACAGCCAATCAACCACTTGTATCATTTTCAAGTGAGGTCTTACCATCTAACAGGGTTGTGATGTTATGTATATTTCCCAAAGTTATTAATGTTTGGTTATGCAAATGATTAAAGAGTGTTTGGAGCTGTTTTCTATGTACTGAGTGTGGCCATGTCATCTCTGCTTCTTAGGCTAGCTCAATTAATCCACATTATGCTGCAAAAGTTCTGACATGGTGGGAAAATTTTATATGATTGCATGTTTCTTCCTGAGAAAGCATCCTCTTTGGCCAACTCTTGCAAATTTTTAAGTTCTGGAAATTCATAAATCCTGTGATCTCCTTTACTGAGTAAACTTAGAGTTCCAAGGAAATCAAGGCATTTTATATCTATGATCTTTTCTGTTTGGGATGTCCATCATATGTTTCATCTCTCTGATGTCTGCATAACTCTATCACAAATTAGAGGGTTTATATCTAAGACCAATGACTCCAGTAAATTTGCTTTAACATGCTATTTCAAATAATTGTTTAATCTCCACTACCACATTACCCTTATAAGCTCCATCACACACACACACACACACACACACACAAACACACCACTTTGCACACAGGAGTCCAGCTGAATTCATTCTTTTTTTATTCAATATCCCTATATTTTTACTTTTCCCGGCCCGCGGGTCCAGTTATTCGTGGGTCTCAGGCCAGGAAACACCTGAAAGAATCATGGGGAGAGAGAAGAGCGAAGCCGAGCACAGAGAAGAAACTGAGGCAAACTGAAACGTGTCAAGGCTTCGTTTATTGAAAATGAGTCCCGAAGTTTTATACGCAACTTCAGGCGGAGAAAGGGAGTGGGGCAGGTGAGGAATGTAGAGTGCAGATTCCTTAGGGCAGGTCAGAGGGAGGTCGCTTTGGTCCCAGGCCCTGCAGCCAGTTGATTAACATTTGTTTAGAGGGTTTATCTTAGTTGTAAATCCCGTGATTGAGCGGTACCAGACCCCTAGTGTGAGTTAATTAACACATGTTTCAGGGGAGCTTGCTTAATCGTAAATTCTGAAGTCAACTGTGCCAGGTATCTGAATTTACGAAGTCTGATAACTCAGGGAAAGTGAGTCTGCCCGGCGCCTTAGTCTCTAACATTTACTTATATTTCTATCAATACATTTAGTATATTTTGTCATATAGTTTTATATGTTCCTTTGTTGTTGGGGGTTTTTGCTCTTTTCGGGTGTCCACCACCCAGCTGCCAAATAATTCATACACAAAGACTTATTCTTACTTATAAATACCAGGCCTTAGCTTGTTTCTAGTTAGCTTTACTTAACTTTAAACTAACCCATCTTCCTTTTGCCTTGGGGCTTTGCCCATTCTCTTACTTCTGTAATCTTAATCTTACTCTGTGGCTTGCTGTGTAGCTGTGTGGCTGGACTCTAGGTTCTCCTCCTTCTCTGGCTCCTTCTTTTCTCCTTCTATGTACTCTCTCTGCTTTCCAGCCCTGACTATCCTTTCCCCTGCCTTGGCCATTCAGTTCTTTATTAGACCATCAGGTGTTTTAGACAGGCACAGTAACACAACTTCACAGAATTAAACAAATGCAACATAAGCAAAAGAAACACACCTTAAAATAATATTTTAATTTCTCCCATTTTTTTCTAAACAAAAATGAATGGTTCTAACTTCAACATAGTAGACTATATACAATAAGAACAATTATCAAGGAAAAATTACAGTCACAATGTGCTGAATTCCAATTCATTTGTGTCTGGTAAATTTGAAGAAAATAATCCATAATCTATCCTATCTTAGCAAATCCAATACTTTATACTTAATTTACTTTCCATCATATCTAGGGAAACCTGCACCCATAACTTACCTAGTCTTTAACTCCATCAAAGACCTAGAAGGATGCAATATTATTTGAGTAAACAAAAGTGCATTGCAAACAACTTCCAAACTCTAGAAATAATAGAGACATCTAACTGCCTGGACAGTCACTCAAAGTTTCTCTGAAACATTGAGTCATCCATCTTCAGCCACAGGGGATGAGAGGTTGTGGATTCCTTCAAGAATAATATGGATTAGGTTTGATCAGTGGAGACCTCCTGAATCTTGACAGGTGATATCTGTCAACAAAGGTTACTACTGGTATTCTCAGGACTTGGCCATTATCATAA
The DNA here is from genome assembly GCA_902168405.1 of Peromyscus aztecus. Lineage (NCBI taxonomy): Eukaryota > Metazoa > Chordata > Mammalia > Rodentia > Cricetidae > Peromyscus > Peromyscus aztecus. The sequence continues at coordinate 33,588 of CABHPQ010147784.1, forward strand.
ATTTTCTCAGGGACTCCTAAAGATGCCTTCTCCCACAGCCAGCAGGAAGCAGTTTAGAGAAAATCATACCCACATTTCCAAGAGTTGGGAGGTGTGGGTCGTTTTTCGTTATTTGGTGGGTTATGAATGTTCATTATCACTTAGGGGAATATAGAATACTGATACAAATTTAAAGTTATTTTTGTTATACTGTATATATGTTTCTACTCTTGTTTAAAGGATTTTTGTATATTGCTATAAATTTAAGGTCATTTTTGTCACAATATATTGCATGTATGTTTCTATTTTTATTTGAGTTATTCTGCCTATGCAGTCCATTTGGAAATGCTGGGCGAAACAAATGCAGCATAAACAAAAGTAACACATCTTAAAATAATATCCTATAACATTTCTTTGCCCATCAGATCATGAACTGAAGGAGGTGACTCCATTTACCCCCTTCAATTCCTAAGTGATGATGCTTAACAAATGAACATTGCTGAGGATATCACAAGCACATGGAAGAGTTAATAAACAAGTGAAAGAATAGATGAACAAATGGTTTTCTTTTTTTTCTTCATTTATTTATTTATTTATTTTTATTTTTATTTATTTATTTATTTATTTATTTATTTATTTGGTTTTTTTGAGACAGGATTTCGCTGTGTGGCTTTGTACCTTTCCTGGAACTCACTCTGTAGCCCAGACTGGCCTCGAACTCACAGAGATCCACCTGCCTCTGCCTCCTGAGTGCTGGGATTAAAGGCGTGCGCCACCACCACCTGGCTAGGAGTAGGTCTTAAATACAGACTTACAGCACAATGGGAGAACCCCGGAGGGTAGAAGTTCTCCATTGATGTTTTACAATCTTACATCTAAGCTATTAACACCCATTATTCAGGATACACAGACAAGGAACTTCTCTTAAGCATTCAGGAGGTTGAAACCTGGGAGGGAATTAGCATAGGGAGGATATAAAGGTCACAGTCAGCAAGCAAGGCGGTTCCTGGAGTTGTATCCATGCCCACACGCTCCAGAAGAGAATTTGACATTGCTGCTACTGTTGTTGCTGTTATAGCAGTGGCGCCACCACTGCTACTGTTTCTGGGATTACCATTTCATAATTGGTTACTACAGCTAGCACAGTGGAGACCCTGGCAGCAAAAGTAGCTGCCACAGTTAATTAATTTTTCATTCTATTGGGCATGATAAATTTAATTCAATAGTTGTATACATTTCGATTAGCTTTGAAAATTATAAATTTATAAACTCAAGTTCCATTTGCTTTTGGGATACGATCTTACCAGGATTCCAATTTGCAGTAAGGCTCATTAAGGAAGGGAATGGCTCAGTTGCCTTTAGCCTACTGGCTATGGGTGGGTTAGGACTTCTGTTGGTCTTTTCTGTGTCGAACACACAGATTGCAAGCCCAGTGCCACTTTGAGATCTTTGTCAGCAGTTAACTCTGCACCTCACACATGATTGAGCCTGTATGATAATGAGTATTCAGAGACTGGTAATACCTGGGGGGTGCTCACCAACCTAAGACAGAGTGCCTGTGTGGCCTGGGCAGGTGTCTCCATGATGGGTAAGGTGACCTGCTGACGTCCCACGCAACCTAAGTCAGAAGCTCATTTATTAGTAAAAGGGGGACCTGTAGGGCCCTGGCCCCTGTTTTGGGTAACTGTTACCTTGCTTGCTGACAAATGGTTTTCTATAAATGGTTTTCTGGCCTTCTCCAAGAATTGAACTCACCAAGTTTCAGTTATCCGCATCAACTCTAGTCTGAAAATACTAAGTGGAAGTTTTCAGAAAGACAATCCTTGTGCTCTAAATCACTCTCATTCAAGAATATCATTAGAGTCATATTTTTCATTAACAGTTGCTATTTCAATCTTACTTTGTCTCATTTTTATATTTCACTTTGTCATAGAGAGGCATCCATAGGAAAGATGCAGTATATACAGGACTGGGTATTGTATTAGTTAGTTGCCTTTCCTGTTGCTATGATAAAATATCCCGACAAAACAACTTAATTAAGGAAGGGTTTGTTTTGGCTCACACTGTGAGGTTACATGAAGGGGAAGGCACAATAGCAGGAGTGTGAGGCAACTCTTCACAGTGCACCCACAGTCAAGAAGCACAGAGATGAATGCTCATATTCAGCTTGCTTTATCCTTGTTATTCAGTCCAGTGCTACAGCCCATGAAATGGTACTACCCATATTTAGGAGGATTTTGGCAGCTTAGTTAACCTATTATAAATAACCTTTCATAGGAACAGCAGAAACTAGGCATGTTTACAATCAATATTAGTGATCATACATCCTGTCCTTGTATTAGGCTTCATGAGCCTTGGATCATGTCTCCTGTGGATAAGAGGGAGTTACTCTGTTGAGAAACGTAATATCTCCACAGTAAGAAGGAAACAGGACAAGCTTAAGGACCACTACTCTTGCCTGATAACATTGCAGCACATAAAATCCCAAAGTTACTATACATTTAGACAATGCTAATTACCAACTTTATGAGGGACTCATCAGTAGTTCCTTACTGCAAGTGTTCTGTATATACTAGTAAGTTCCCAAAAACCACACATGCATTTGTATTCTTAAGGTAATGACTGTCTTGCATAAGGTACCTTTGTGGAATAAATGGGAAGCTGTCATTATTGTGACTGTGCTACCTGAAGCCATCAGCCATACCTAGGAGCCAGTAGTCTTGTCTAGTGTTCTTTAAAACTACTGTTACCTTTTAAATGCATAATATTTTGAATAATTAACTTTTAATTTCAATAGAGTTCCTCAAAAATATATCATTATAGCTACACAGAGCTTAGACTATAGGTATCAGTTACAAGAACATATGAGTCTTTCTTTGACTTGATCTATTCTCCGTAAGAAGAATATGGCCTTGTCTACTATTTGGTGAATAGAATGTTTGCTCGTGGACTACGTTCAAGCATTAAAACACACTCTATTTTCCTTTTTCTGTCTTTGGTGAAGGACAAAGCTTAGCTCTATTGCAAGCTATCACTGGACCCCAGGCTGGCACTAGGGGAATGTTACTAAAGGGAGAGATTTTGAAGCACACACATGGACTGTCCCCTGATTACCTAATCTACTCACAAAGAAACTGCCTTAGTGACTAACACTCTACCCACTTCTTTTTCACTCCTTTCGCCTCTCCTTTATTATAAGAGCATTGTTCAGCATCACTATGTCCCAGCACAGAACCACCATGATTTCCAATTCAATACAGTTGGTTTGTGATTTCTAATAGCTTATTTAGAACAGTAGAATAATCCTATCAGTCTTGCAAGATTTGTTGGAAACTTCTCAAACAGGAAATATTAAAATGTGTGTTCTCACATCCCAATCCCCAAATTTGACATTTGGTTACTTGGTACCAGAAAGTTTTATAACATCTTTTATGTCTAGGAAAATATATTATTCAGACTTGTCAATGTTCCTCTAATTAGCATTTTAGTGGAGATAAATGATGACTTGGGAAGAAAGAGGTATCCTAGTTTAACATAATGATTTGGTATCAAAGACAGGTTTATTATCTCTAGACATTTAGCTTTTGTTAGTACATTAGAAACTAGAGTTTCATTCTCTAGGATCTCAAACTGGGATGGATTTTTTACAGGATTTCACAAGAGAAGAACCTAAGACCCACAGTAGATGAATGGAGAGAAGGGCACCAGTCATGGAAAAACAGAGACTGCTTGCTCCCTGCCTAACACTTCCAGATTCTATTATGACATCTGAATATCAAAGTGATAAACCAGTAAAGTAAATGACAGTCATGAAAGGAATATCTACTAGCTGAAATTTGAAGTCGACAGGTAAGAAAATGTCAGAGCAAACCCCAGAAAGAAAGAAGATTCTCCAGCTCCTTAATTATTGCATTTCTTGGGAATTTTAAATCTTGGGGCCTGACAGAATCCAGGATTAGGGAAATGTTTTCCACATTCTCAATATTTACATTTTTCTAAAAGTAAAGTACAATAATTTATATGTTTTGATAGAATATATTAACTATGCATAATAATCAGTTTTGCTGTGATGTTTTCATACATATACATAATGGATTTGGGTCAAAATCACCACCATCACACTCTCTGGCTCCCCTTCTCATGTCCACTTATTCCTCTCCTCTTCATAGGTCGGTTCCCATCTACTTTCATGTCTTTTATTACCTCTTGAGTTTAAGTAGGGTTATTTATAAGAGCATAGGTAAAGGGTTATTTATAGAACCACAGGTAATTTGCCAGTGTCTATGCCACTGAAGAAAATGTATCTCACTCTTCCAGCAACTGTTATGACCTAATGTTTAGGGAAAGACCAGGTCTCTGGAGCCTCTCCTTATCCACAATGGTGTGTTGAAGGCACCAACACTTCAGAGTTCACAGCTATGGTGAGTCCAAGAATGCAGCAATCATGTTTTCCAAGCACAACTGAAGGAAGAATTTCATTTTAGCTTATTGTACCAGAGAGACAGAGTCCATAATTATGAGTATAGCGTGGTGGCAGGGACAGGAAGCAGAAAGAACATGTTTAACCCTCACACAAGAATAAACCAAGATAGAGGACAGGAAATGGGGCAGGATACACTTCTTCTAAGAAGGCTGCACTTCCTAAAGGATCTGTAGCCCAACCATATAGCACCACCAACTCAGGATCAAGTATTAATATACAAAAACCAAATGGGAACATTTCTCATTCAAAACAACACTCAAGATTTGATTTTTCAATTCATATGTGTGTAATTTTCAAGAGAAGGAAAAGTTCCTTTGGCTGTTTACCATGCATCTGGATTTCTGAATTAAAACTAAATGCTCAAAACATCTACATAATTTTCTAAAAGTTATAGAAATATCAAAACTTTGTTCATTTCCACAGTTTTAACCATGAATCTAAAGGGCATAAAGTAAGACTGACCTAAATATATACTAAATATGCCACAATTTCAGAGCCTTTCTCTTCTCTATAGTTAAGGGCATAAAAGATGCATGTTCTTCCATTTGCCCACCTCCTCTGTTACAAGGGAATAACCAATATATTCATATGTATTCACCCAGTAAATGCTTTCAGATGACAAAACACATTGATAATTACTCATAAAAATGATTGTGTCGATGCTGGAAGGATCTATTTATGAAGTGAACTGTAAGGAATTAGCATTTATACCCTGTCCAGCCAGCCACTCTGAAGGCTCTCTGCCTGAGCATTCCTAGTCCATTCTTTTTCTGTGAGGATCTAGTACTTCTCATAATGGCCTCAGGCAAGTTATCATAATGGCAGCAACATATGGTGTGTGAAGAGTGTCAACATCAGAGAGGCAGAGGAATTTGCATGGGCACCACCAAGGGAGAAAAGAGCAAATGTTCATGCTAAGAAGTGGGAACTGGTACAGTAGGCAGTTATGTGGAGTTTCTGGGTTCTATGAAACTTATTCTTCTGACACTGCTTCTTCTATCAACTTTTTTTCTACATTATTTTTAACCAGACTGACCTTAGAAATAGGCCACAAGTGTCTCCCAGGGGGTATGAGCTGACATTTTGTAATTTTGTAAACTGATTGGAGGAGATATTAAAGAAGACATTTTTTTCTTTAAGTTTCATGAGATATTTACACATAGTGAATATGGTAGAAACAAAAAAGTAACAAATAATTCATTCTACAAAAGAAAATGATGTTAGTAGAAAAAACTTTTTAATTGTTTAAATAAACTCATTTGGACACTCAAGGATCATGGGAAATGTTGACTGTGATCATTCAAGCCCTGTATAACTCTTAAAGTGAATTTACACAGCTATTGCTCTTTTATGCATGGAATTAAGGTTAAGAGTCAATAGTTTTCAAGATCTTGGGTTTTTAAATATTTGCCTCTTGAAAATTTCATATATTTATACAATATGTTCTGATCAGATCCATCCACCACTACCTCCTCCAACTACCTTCAGTGTCCCAAGCTCATCTCACTCCCAACTGCTTGCTGTCTTTTCTGTTTATTTATTTGACTAAAAAATAAATTGATGCAATATATTCTACTCATGGTTTTCCCTCCCCAAACATTTGCCAGGTCCTCCCTACCTCCTCACACACCAGCTCTGGGCCCTTTCTTTCTCTTTTTATAGAACAACAAACAATTAAACAAAAAAATCTGATGAACAAACAACAAACAAAAAATAGTTCCCACCAATATGACCACCCAAATGTGAGCTGAAGAAACATGTCAAACTGAGTGGGGAAAAGCCCATGAAGCCTCCACTCTATATAAAGAACTACAGGCAGCTGAATAAATCTGGAAATAGGAAAGCTGATCCTTTTCAGGGAAGAGCACACATTAAGTGGTTGTGTAGTGACACATGATCAGCTTTGGAAACATGCAAACCTGTAATATTGTGTGGTCTCAACCAGCTATATTTAGGAATATATATATACACAAATACATATGTGCATGGAAAAATAATTATTAAAAGAAGAGGCCATGAGTTTGAAGGAGAGTGGACAGGACAATATGGGAGGATTTGTAGGCAGGAAAGAGAAGGGAAAACATTGTAATTAAGTTACAATTTTAAAAAAAATCCCTTATTTTAAGAAGATTCATAAAGTTGAGTTTACATATAAAAATTGGTCTCTCTCTCTCTCTCTCTCTCTCTCTCACACACACACACACACACACACACATACACTCACTCATTCTCTTAAGGACATACTCATACACTATTAAAAACACAAAATCAGAAAGCATAATATACAAACAAAAGATTACTAAGATAAAACCTGCTCAGTTTTCCCCCTTTCTAATTTGTATTTATACCATAGACCTGTGCTGCTCTCAGTGTTGATCAGTGACATTTCCTGTTGCAGTGGATAGTGGTGAAGAAGAGACTCTCAAACTTGTCAAAGTGCCACGTACAGCAATTAGCGATGCTCAGCTGTGGCTGGGTAATCTACATCATGACCACATTTTGTGTTTGTAGAGGAAATTTTTCAGTTAATTTGGGGAACAATTTTTTCAAAATCTCATTTGCTATTTCTAAGAGCTCTGAGGAGAACAAAGTTGTGATAAAAAATACTAAATGAGAGAGTGATGGAAAGAAATATCTGGCTGGAATCATTTGAGAAAATCTTCCATGTCTCTCCTTTAGTTGTTGACTGATGTGTAAACTAAGTCCAGTAACTGGATATACTTACTATAGTGAGGAGGAATATGTCTGTACATTTTCCTGGTTTGGGGGGCTTCATTACCATGCTTTTTCTGTAAGAAAATACAGAGAAAAGCACAGCTTTGGAGAATTTTAAGACATTTAGAGATGGAACAGCAGTGTGATCTTGCTATACCAGGTAGGTAAACCTTTGAGTTCTTCATGCACACAGAAAGATTTAACTCATAGAGGTATAAAGAGGCTGGAGAAATGGTTTTGGGGATATAAGCACTAGTTACTAATGCAGAGGATCCAGGTTTATTCCTCAGTATCTCCGTGGTGATTCACAACTATCTGCAACTGTAACTTCAATCACTCTGATACCCTCTTCCGGTATCTCCAGACATTAAACACGTACAATACATACACATACCTGCAGCTAAACACTCACACGAAAGTATGAAGGCAATAATTGTGGAAGCATATTATAGTCTTATAACTTTACCGGGAAGCTTGGTAACAGTCAATAACTTGATATATTATTATAATTTTCATCACCCATCACTGTTTTTTTTTAATTTATTTTATTTTATTTTACAATATAATTCAACTTTACATATCAGCCATAGATTCCCCCGTTCTCCCTCCTCCCGCCCCACCCCCCTCCCCCCGGCCCACCCCACATTTCCATCTCCTCCAGGGCAAAGACTCCCCCGAGGATTGAGATCGACCTGGTGGACTCAGCCCAGGCAGGTCTAGTCCCCTCCTCCCAGGCTGAGCCAAGGGTCTCTACTAAGCCCCAGGTTTCAAACAGCCAAATCATGTACTGAGCACAGGACCCGGTCCAACTGCCTGTATGCCTCCTAAACAGATCAAGCCAATCAACTGTCTCACGCATTCAGAGGGCCTGATCCAGTTGGGGGCCCCTCAGCCATTGGTTCACAGTTCATGTGTTTCCATTCGTTTGGCCACTTGTCCCTGTATTCCATCCATCCCTGATCCCAACAACTCTTGCTCACATAAACCCTCCTCCTTCTCGCCAATTGGACTCCCGGAGCTCCACCCAGGGCCTGACTGTGGATATCTGCATCTAGTTCCCTCAGTCACTGGATGGGGTTTCTAGCACAACAGTTAGGGTATTTGGCCATCCTATCACCAGGGTAGGTCAGATCACTATTAATGAACATAATTGTAAATACACAAAGTATCTTGCACATTTGGAGCACTGAAGGTCATTCATTTTTATTTCCAGTAGCTTACAGTATCTTTGAATACACATCTGGCATCAGAATGTTGCTGTGCACATTCTGGCCTTTATCTGTACTGTCACCTTGCTTGCTAAACCTATGCTATTTATTAAGTCCCCTTGGGTTTACCAATAGGAATATTATTGGTAGCTTAACACCCGATCCTGATTTTGCTCACAGAGTTCAAAAGCATATGTATCAACTATGTAATCTATTGGCTGTGACCTTCCTACCCTCAAAATACTCTGCATTGGTCTAGATCCGTTATTGCAAACAATCAGAGGATCTATTGCACATCACATGCTGAACCAATTCCTACCAGTGCAGAGATGAATCAAATTTGAATATTTCTTCTCAGAAGATAATTAAAACTACCTACAGATTAAGTATATGACACAGACCAAGACCACAGAAGCTCAGTGTGTCAAAGGAATGGTTCTGCAGGTGGGATTTAAAATGGAGCTAATAGTTGGGTTACGGTTAAAGTTTTGAAAAATGAAATATGGAAATGACAAATAAAAAGAAAATTTAAAAGTAACAATATAGCGGTTAAGATGGAAGGGTATGACTAGAGTAATTGCTTCAAAGAAGCCTTGCATAGAGTGTGTCAGTTGGGATGGAAAGCATGGCACAATGGGAAGAAATGCTGTGAAGGCAGGGATTTGAACCTATTCTGAACAATTACAAATAACATAATTGAGAATATGACTTTGTTATAGGCAATGATCAGCCACTGTACACTTTTATTGTGTGTTCCTGTACACACATGAAAAGGTGAATATGTGGGTACATGTAGAAGTTAGAGGTCAACCTTGAATGTTGGTCTTATGGGCCTTCAGCCCTGTGGTTTTGTTCATTACTTATCTTTTGATTGTTTCTAATACAGAATCTTTCACTTGGCCTGGCGTTTGCTGATTAGAATAAAGATAGATGATAGATAGATAGATAGATAGATAGATAGATAGATAGATGTTAGATAGATAGATAGATAGATAGATAGATAGATAGATAGATATAGATAGATAGATAGATAGATAGATAGATAGGTGGATAGATAGGTAGATAGATTTTAGATAGGTAGATAGATGTTAGATAGGTAGATGGATGGATAGATAGTGATAGAATGATGATAGATAGATAATATATATATATATTATATATAATACTTGCATATACATATATAAGTATATGTATATACACCACATTCTTCTCATGGAAAATCAATACTATTTTGCATCTACTTCTTGTAAAAAGTAGCAAAGTGTGTTTAATGCAATTCAAATAAAGGGTATGCCTATTCAAATTCTTTCAACCTGAAAGGCCTTAGCAAGATGTACAGTTAAGTTGACAGCAGTGAGTCTAGTAAGACCCAATCCAGAGCTGATTTGTTAGCTTTAAACTGCTGGAACCAATAATAAATGTTCCTACAAAAAAAATGAACAAACAAACAAAAAAACAGTCATGAATATACAGGAGCTAAATATGCATGAGGTCATTTTGTTTCAAGAATCATAACTCATGGCAGCATCTAACATTCTTTATAAAGATTGCCTTTCATTTGTGAAAAGCTTGTGGCTCAGAGCTGAAACTGTCCAGTTCTATTCAGAACAAATGAATATTTCATATCAGTTGTAAAAGACTTACATCTTGAGGACATTAAAATTTACCTAAGACATTAATGCATGGTAATAAAAATACAGATTCACTTCAAGGTTAAAACCACAGGGAGAACCATGTGCACTACTGGACTCCTGTCACCAAGAACATAACCCTATCTGGGTATGCTCTGTCATGGTATTTTCCAAAGTTCACAGGTCAACAAAATTGTATTTATTTAAATAACGAATCAATTTTTTTTTTTTACTGTAATAGCTATTTTTCACATGTATCTTAAGGCAAAAATGGTGAGACTGGAAACGAGATGAGGTCCTCTTCCATAGTTACCAAGAATTTGGAGGGAAGGAAAACTAGAAATTCAGTTTTCAGATGTCAGTATGAATTCCAAGGCCAGGGAGTTGGGGATGTGGTTCAGATGGTAGAGTGCTTGTTCAACACACATTAAGCCCTGGGCTCACTATTTCATACTGCGTGGAACTGTGTTTGCTGGTACATGACTGTAATGCTAGTCCTTGATAGGTATAGGCAGGATGGTTAGAAGTTCAAGGCCGTTTGTTCCTTGCCTGAGGCCAGCCTGGAACATATGGGAATTTGTTTCGTGTGTGGTGTGTGTGTGTGTGTGTGTGTGTGTGTGTGTGTGTGTGTGTGTGTATTGATAATGTAGTTAATAGCCTAAAGGCAAGAACTGTAAAAAGTAAAATTATATGTTTTTTAATATTTAAATTTGTTCTTTAGGTTGTTCAATGTAAGAGTTTATTTTATAGATTTAAAAGATTTACCCAGGTTAAGAATTGTTTGAAAAAAATCAATAATGCTTGTAAATAGAATCCAACATCATCCAGAAAAGAAATCTCAAAGGACAGCATACATTAGGTTGGGGTGTGGGCATTCGTTTGGAGAATTATCTTGATTAAAGGGAAGACCTGCTCACTGCAACATTCCCCGGGAAAGGAATCCTGATTGCATAAGAGTTTAAGAAACAAGATGATCATTGATAAGCATGCACTAAGTCACTGCTCTCTGCTCTTGACTGTGGACCAAATGTGCCCTGTTCTTTCAAGCTCTTGCTACTGTGACTGCCCATCCATGATAGACCATAACCTGGAATTATTAGTCAAGTGAACCCACCACTTCCTAAGGTGCTTCTGTCTTGACATTTTATTGCAACAGTTGGAAAATAAACCAAGACACTATTCAAATGCCCTTAGTGAAATGAAAGAAGCATGAATGAACAATACATATCTGAATAACAGTTTCAATAGATGCAACCAGCAAGAATATCCATCCTTTTGGCATTTCAATATGGCATTGTCATCAGTAAGTGGGTTGGGTCATATTAATAGTTGTTTTGGAATGCCTGAAGCCAGTGGCTAAAACCTGGATACATGTGTGCAAGTAAGAGGACCTGAGTTTGCCTCCTCAGCACTTAGATACTAAGTTAGATATGGTGACACATGCTTGTCATTCCAGCACTGGGAGATGGAGACAGCAAGGTTCCTGAAGTTCAGTTGCTAGCCAATCTAGACAATGGGTAGATTCTAGGAAGAATGAGAAGCACTGCTCAAAAGTTAAGGTAGAAAGTGACTGAAAAAGACACCCTAAACCAATCTCTGACTTCTGGACTCCACATGCTCATGCATAAGCATACATACGTACACACACACACACACACACACACACACACACACAAACACACAAAGTTAAAAATTTTAAACCAGAAAATATCTATATTCAATGAATAAGAGATATTAATAGTTGCTCAAAATTGTTCCTGGTATATTATTGCTAATAAAAAATACAATTGTAGCACTAAGTGTATTTATTATTATCGTTGTTGTCCCATATGTATGGGGTCTATGTACTTGTTTATGTGTGTGAATATGCATTTGGGTGTGCATATGTGAGGGATGGCTAGAGGCTTGCTGAGGAGAAGGCTCACTCATTAAAATGCTTGCCACATAAGTTTGAGGACCTGAGTTCAGATCCTCAAGGCTCTCTGCAGTCAATCACAGTAGTCATTAGTCTACCAGTAACCTCAGAGCTCCTACAAGGAGATGCCAGATAGAAACACAAGGGTCATCAGACCTGATATATACAGATGTGAACAGAGAGAAACTCTATCAAATAAGCAGAAGACCAGAACCAAGACCTTAGCTTGTCCTCTGACCTCCATCATGCACACTGTGGAATGTACACACTTTCACACATACACACATCACATACATGAACACATCACACACACACATCATATACATGCATACATTACACACACACATCACACACACACACACACACACACACACACACACACACGGATCACGGTACATGCACAAATAAGTTAAATAAATAAACATAAAACGCAGTCAAGAATTTGAAAGGCAAAACTACGGCTGTCCAAAACTGTCCTTTAGGCAACTGCAGACCCTCTTCAGTGCTGTGACCTTCCAAGAACTTTCTCCTTGACATTCTGATCTATTCATGACTGTTTTTCAGAGAAAGAGAAAAGATTCTTGTCGGGGAAAGTGCTTTGAGAAAGTGAGAATCTTCATAGTGAATTATTTGGGTGTCTTGGGAATTTGAGATAAGGAAGTGGTTACTGAGCAGTTGCTGGGTAATGTTGCCCTGTATTGAGCATATGTTATTAGCACCACGCATCCTTCATACATTGGCTTTCTGTGTCAGATATCAGAAGGATGTTCAATTTCACTGAGTGTTTGATCTCAACTAGTCATCACATGTCATTGTATTAGAGAATAATTGTGATTCCAGAGGCTCAGCTCGGTGCCTCCACAATTGTCTGTGCTGTCACACTAATAAAATTATTTTATTTTTCCCAATTTCATGAACTATTATTAGGTTTGTTTCCCAAGGTTTCTTAGCACACTGATTTTTAAAACAGTGGCCCCCTCCAAGGTGATTGCATACCCCAAGTCTGCTTTGGTGGGGATAAGGCCTGAAATGTGCTTTTCTGTCCTGATTTCCTAACATATCTACAATTTTGATTGTTATAAATGACTAACCACTAACTTACATTTTCTTATTATCCTATAAAGTTTACAATAACAGCTTTCAAAAGCTAGAACTTCACTCTACATTTCCAAATGAACTGCACAGATACAATATCTCAAACAAAAATAGAAACATATATACAATAAGTTATAGTGATATTTTAATTGTACTGAAATGTGATTTTATTTGTATGTTAATAAATAAAGTTGCCTGGAGGTCAGAGCTAATAGCAAGCCATAGCAGAAACTGGGCGGTGGTGGTGCACATCTTTAATCCCAGCTCTTGGAAGGCAGAGCTAGGCAGATCTCTGTGTGTTCAAGGATGTGGCCAGCATGGAGACACACGCCTTTAATCTCAATACCAACCATAGAAGACCTGGAGGTCTGTATAGACAGGCAGTGATGAGGAGGTCATGTGGTTGGGTTTACAACCAATGAGAAGGCAGAATAGAAAGTCTATAAAAAAGACAGACAGGAAGTAGCTCTCTTGCTGAAGAGGACAACAGCAGCAGTGAAGGGTAAGGTTTTTAGCTCTGACCTCTTGGGCTTTCATCTCTGCATTGGCTCTGTGTTTCTTATTTAACAAGAAGGTTCATCTACAACAAGCTATAACAAAAATAACCTTAAATTTTTATCAATATAGAGAAATCCTTTAAATAAGAGCAGAAAAATATATACAGTGTAACAAAATTAACTCTAAGTTTGATAACAAACATCCATAACTCACCAAATAACCAAAGACCACCTGCCCCTCCCAACTCTTAGGAATATGGGCATAATTTTCTCCATACAGCTTTCTGCTGTCTGTGGATGAAGTATCTTTAGGGTCCCTGAGAAAATTTTGAGATAATGACCAAATCCTGGGAAGACCAGGATTAATCTTTGTTGATAGATATCACCTGTCAAGATTCAGGCAGTCTCCCTTAATCAAACCTAATTTGTATTATTCTTGAAAAAATCCACAACTTCTAGTCTCCTTTGGGAACAAAACTCCAAAGCATTTTTTACTTCCATTTGAAAAATATATTTTTGACTTATTTTTTAAAGTTAAGACATTACTAAAGTATCTAGATTGGTTCAATTTAGCAGTCTAGTTCACGATCCCATGTCTCTTAGCAGCTTTTGTTTGCTTATCAACATTCAAAAAATTCAGAATTAACAAAATAGTATATAGGATTCAGACTTCCTGTTTATTTCCCATCTCACATGATTTTTTACCTTTATATTAGTTTTACTCTTTCCCTAAAGACTTTATTATTTTTTAAACTATTTCTTTTTATGATTGACTATGACCATATTCTTTCTTTTTTAAGCCTATGTACATTGTAAAACACACTGGAACCTGTTTAGGGTTTATTTCATCTGGACCTCTTTTACTGTGTATCTTTTAGACTTTTTTGACCTTGTAAGCAAACTTTAAACTGCTAAGCAGCACAAGCTAGGGCCTCACACTGTACTTTGGTGACTGGTTCCACCCACCTCTCGAATTGTGAAAGCCAGGCTTAAAGCTCATGGCACTGGTTAGAAGTTCATGACTGAAAACTGCTTTCAACTTTCCTAGCTGTGGAAGCCTGTACCTGCATGGCCACAGGCAGTTTTTACTTAGCTTGCCATTTTTATGTAGGACTGCCACCTGGAGAGCAACACCTTTAAAGAGCTGTATTTTTCTCAGCTTACTCAGGTCCTACCTAGGTGGATATTCAAGTGTCATATTGGTATGCCAAAATGTTATTGGTTGTTTTCTTACTGTTTGTCTCTTTGGGGGTCCACCATCCAGCTTCTAAATAAATTATAAATGCCAGGCCTTAGATTGGCTTGTTTCTTGTTAGCTTTTCTTAATGTAAATTATCCCATCTACCTTTTGCCTCTGGGCTTTTCCCATTCTCTTACTTCTGTAGATCTTACTCTTAATCCATGGCTTGCTGTGTACCTGGGTGGCTGGCCCCTGAAGTCCTCCTCCATCTCTGAATATTTCTCTTTCTCTCACCTGCTCTTTCTCTCTTTCCAGATTTCTCCTTCTACATACTCTCTCTCTGCCTGCCAGCCCCACCTATCCTTTCTCCTGCCTTACTATTAGCCATTGAGTTCTTTATTAGACTACCATATATTTTAGATAGGCCCAGTAACACAGCTTAACAGAGTTAAACAAATGCAACACAAACAAAAGTAACACACCTTATAATAATATTCTCCAATGCTCTGATATTGCAGAAAATGAGATACCTGGATTTTCAGTGCTTGTTGGTCCTGTAGAAACACAGAAGGCAGAAACCCTCTGTGTGATCTCAGAGCTTACGTTGTACCTGTGGCTCTGACAATAGCCTCCACATAGTACACAGACTCCACTTGGGTATCCCATCCACAGCAAAGTCACAGAATGGATGAAGAGACCAAACATTTGATTTTATCTGGTTGTCTTTGGCCCCTTTGGTCTGTTGTCAGTATATAACTGAAATAGGTTCACCTCAATAACTGCGTTTGATAGCCACCACCAGATTTCACCACACCCCATAATTGAATTTCATGAGATATATTCCCAGAAAGATTCATGGGGAAGAAAAACCATATACCCAATAGACTCAAAAGAAGATAAAGTGGGCGGGGAGCACCCCAGCAGATGCAGAAAACACAACAAAGAAACACAAAGACTATGATAATCACCATGACTAACTACCAAATCCTCATGAAGGCATCCAAAACTGCAAAGATAGTGCAAATATCTGAGAAAGAATCCCCTCTTAGTTTTAAAACAATTAGTGATTATATTGAAGAGTCCAGCAGAAGAATTAAGGAAATCTTTAGAATTCCCTGATAAGACAGTCTCCAAAATAAATGTGATAGATAGTAAATTGGAATCAAAATTCTAAAATATGGAGGGGGGAATTCAGCAAAGTGATTATAAAATTGTTTAAAAAAAAAACTAAGCACAACTATTTGAAATGAAGGAGATTGTTAATCACACAAAAATCTCAAAAATCTCAGTAGACGTTGCTGTTGACAGAGAAGATTACATAAAGGGACAACATTCACGGATGGAGGATGAAGGTGAAATGTGGGAGACTATCAATCACAAAAAAACTTCAGCAGACATTGCCATTAATAGACAAGAGTATACAGAGGGACAATGTTCATGGGTGGAAGATGAAGGTGAGACAGTGATACAGACAGCACATGCCAGGAAAATTAGTCTTTTCTAGCATAGATGAAAGTTTCCAGAATTCTATAATAATATTTAAAAGAGCAAACCTGAGAGATCATGATGAAAATGAAGAAGAAGGAATGGAGGTTTACAAAATAGTGGTATAGAGAGATAATTTAAGGAAATTATAACATGAAACTTTCCAAAGTTAGAGAAATAAATAAATATCCAAACATAGGTGATCTCCAAGAAGACATGGCCAGAGAGGAAACTTTGTACAAGTCACCATGGTCTGGAAGACATAAATTCAATGAAGAAATAATCCCAAGATCAGCACAAAACAGATGTCAACTCAAATACAGACACAGAGATACCAGAATTACTTTTGGCTTTTCATCAGCAACTACAAGAATCAGAAGAGCATGGAGCAAACATTTCCAGCTCTCAACATAAATAAATATGAACCAGGAATTCTATAACCTGCAAAATTTATCTTTCAAAACTGATGGAGAAATAAGGACAATTCACCACAAACACAAATGAAGTCAATTCCTGACAACCAGTACCGAATTGCAGAAAATTCTTAATGAAATACTTTAGTGAGAGTAAGAGAAAGATGGCCTCCCTCCTTTGCATGAACACATGAACGAGTGTGTCCATGAAAAGAACAGATATATGATCTAGAGTGTGGGACAAATCAACCATGTCAAACACAGCAACTGGGCTAGCCCTCAGAACTAACATGGGAAAAGAAAAAGAGAAAAATCAATAATCCAGCAAAACAGACCAACCTCTAACAGATGTACAGGAAATGGCACATTTATTTCTATATTAACCTTCCATATAAATGGTCTCAATCACTGCTAAAATGGTGATGACTAGTAGACTGGGTTTACAATAAAAACAACTATATGTTGTTCCTAAGAAACACACAAGCTATGCAAGAAGGTGTGCTAACTCAGATCCTCACCTCTCCCTCTGCACCTTCCAATCCAATCACACCCCTCTGTGCTCCTCTAATTCCAATCCCCCAGCCTTATTCCAAGCTCTGTAACAGATCACCTGCTACAATGCTGCAGACTCCCTTCTCCCCTGCCCCCATCTACATTGAATTACACAGATCTTCCCCTCCAAACTTCTTTAACATGCTTCCCCCCATCCACTGCTGTATTCCAGCCTTCAACTCCAGCAGCCACGAACCCTGGGAACCCATAACCAACTCTGGCCAGAAAAACAGGTAGGCTAATTGCAAATTCTCACCTTTCCCTTCAAACTTCAGACTTTTCCCTCTCCATCCATTCCTCCAAGTTCAAATATCCAGTCTAAACCCCAGATCTCTAGCAGCAGACCACTTCCTGAGGCCTCTCCTCACTTTCTGCTTCCATTCCCAGAGGACTAAATAGATCCTGATGGAACACCCTACTTTCCTAAATTCTCTGGAAGCAATCTGCTTCTCCCCGGTCATCAAATGTCAGTTCCCAATACCTAGAAACACATTTTACCTGGAACCCAGAACAACCAGGATCCCAGAAGAATTATTACCAGGTAGCTCACATCTACCATAACTCATAAGAACCATAGAGAGCAACAGAAACCAAGAAACAAAACACTCACCCAACAAAGACAAAACTAGATATCAGCAGCAAGTTTTATAATTTTCCTAAACTCAGAAGCCTAGATGCCAGTGTAAAAACAAAATTAATAATAGCCAGGAAAATACATCTCTACTAGAGCCCAGAAACCCTACCACAGCAGGTCTTGAGTATTCCAACATAGCTGAAGCACAAGACAAGAAGCTTACAATAACCTTTCTGAATATGATAGGGATCTTTAGAGAGGAAGTAAGTAAATCCCTTAAAGAACTATATATAAACACAAACAAAGGAAGGAAATGAATAAAACAGCACAAGCCCTGAAAATGAAAAATGAAAAATTTAGGAACTCAAACAGGAACCTCAGAAGCAAGCCTTACCAGCAAAATTAAAGATATGGAAGAGTGAGCCAGGAAATCTGAGACACTATGAAAAGACCAAATCTAAGAATAATAAGAATAGAGGAAGGAGAATAAATGCAGGTCAAAGGCCCAGAAAATACTTTCAATAAAATCGTAGAAAATTTTCCTAACCTAAAGAAGGGGATGCCTATCAAGGTACAAAGAAATATACAGAATACCAAATATACTGGACCAGTATAGGCAGTTTTCCTGTCCAGACTGCCTGCTCCCAAATCATCACTCGGAGGCTTTATATAAATTGTAAATATTTGGCCAATAACTCAGGCTTATTACTAACTAGCCCTCACATTTTAAGTTAACCATATTCCTTATTTATGCTATACCACGTGGTGTTGCCTTTATTAGCATGACACATTCATCTCCTGCTCCTTTTGCATCTGGTTGGTGACTCCTCTGACTCTGCCCTTCCCAGAGTCCTGTGTCTGACTGTTCCACTTATACTTCCTGCCTGGCTACTGGTCTGTCAGCTTTTTATTAATCAATGAGAATAATACATATTCACAGTGTACAGAAGGATTATTCCACAACAGACCAGAAAAGAAAGTCCCCTTGGCACATAATAATCAAAACACTAAATATACGGAACAAGGAAAGAATATTAAGAGTTATAAACGAAAAACATCAAGTAACATATAACAGCAGATCTATTAGAATAACACCAGACTTGTCAATGGAGACTATAAAAGCAAGAAGGGCCTAGACAGATGTCCTGCAGACTCCGAGAGACCAGAGATAACATCCCAGACTAAATCAAAACTTTCAATCACCACAGACTGAGAAAATAAGATATTTCATAATAAAGTCAAATTTAAACACTATCTATCTACAAATCTAGCCAGAGAAATCTATGCCCACATATGTTTTTTATAATATAGGCAAAAACATACTTGGGGAGAAAGATAGCCTATTCAATAAATGGTGCTAGCAAAGCTGGATATAAACCTAAAGAAGAATGAAATTTGATTCTTATGTTGTATAAAAATCATTTCAAGATGGATCAAAGACCTTGATTAACCCAAAACAATGAAACTTCTAGACAAAACAGGACCTACTCTTCAAGACAAGGCTTTCCAAGAACTTCCTATGACATAAATAGGATTGTATTTGGCCCCAAGTATCAAAAGAGGTGATTACATAGAAATATAAAGTTTCTGGGCAAAAATGGAAATGCAATAAATATATGCCCCAGAGAATGAGAGAAAAATCTTTACCAACTATGCTTCAATCCAGAGGATAACGTCTAGAATTTACAAAGAACTGCAGAAATTAAATACCAAGCTAGTAAAACTTTGCAGTGTGCTAACTCAGTCGGAAGAGCATGAGACTCTTAATCACATGGTTGTGGGTTCATGGCCCACATTGGGTGCCAGATATTGGTGGAAATATTAAGGTAACTCTACGTAGTTAAAATGGAAGTTTATTTTGTGGGGTAACTTAAAAGTAAAGGGATAGATTACAGGGTCCAGGAAAGGTATAGTGCAGTCCAGCGGTGTTCTCTGGAGAACTCTGCTTGGTCTGCCTCCAGTGTCCAGGATCCAGGAACCAAGAGAGCTGGCACATCCAGATCTCAGGTCTTAAGGGCTCCTGTCTCAGCCCCGCCTCATAGGCATGACAGTTACCAGAAGCCTCAAAGGGGGTGGTAGTATTTCCAGGTCAAAGCAGGAACAGCTACCCACTACAAAACTTCCAATCAACAAATGGACTGATGAATTGAATAAACAGCTTTCAAATATAAAACACAAATGAGCAATAGCTATTTTTAAAGTGCTCAACACTGCTAGTCATCAGGGAAAAATAAATTATAACTATTTGAGATATCACCTCACTTCAGTCAGAGTGGCTGAAGTCAGAGTCCCTACAAAATCTGACAACAAATGGAAGGGATGAAGAAAACTAGGAACATAATTATTAATTGCTGGTGGGGTGAAAATAATATCTGTGCATTATGGGATTCAGCTTGAAGATTCATGGAAATTTTTAAACTAGAACTCCCATTGGACCCAGCTATTTCACTCGCAGGCATATACCCAGAGGTCTACACTCCTCAGAGAGATTTGTACCCCGTGTTCACTGCTGTTTTACTCACCATGGCACGGAAAGGGAACAAAGGTAGTTGCTCACTGACAGATGAGTGGATAATAAAAATCTAGCACATACGTAAAATGGAGTATTATTCAGCACTAAATAAAAATGAGGACTAGGTGGACTTAGAATGAATAATATCGAGATCATTCAATCTCAGACAGAGTCTACAATGTATACATGTACACATGCAAACAAATATATTTGTGGATATTCTTTAACATGTCAAAGTTTGGGTAAAGAGTAGAAATTAAAGCAAGCTCAGGTAATATAAGACA
>CABHPQ010147785.1:0-22541 GCA_902168405.1 Peromyscus aztecus
CCGACTCCGCGATCAAAACTGCTTGGTCCTCTTGCTGAGGACACGAACTCGGTTCCCAGCACCTTCCTGGCGGTCCACTACCGCGTGAGTCCGACTCCCTCCTCTGGCCTCCATGGGCAACTACATGCATGTGGTGTGCAGACACACACTCCGGCACGCACGATACTCGTGAAAATAAACTTAAGAAAATATAAACTTTGAATCGTTATTCCCTCTTTGCCAACGAAGAAACCAAAATTTTAGAACGTGGAAACCGAAGCTGGGCGGCCTGAGTGTTAGCATTTAGGCATTTACACTGGCCTGCTCCCGGGGACCGGGTAGGACGCAGCAGCAGCAGCAGCCAAGATGTGACACTGTAGCCACCAAGCCCAGCACTCGCCCTGTGCACATGCGCTCTATCCCCTTATAAAAGGCATGCCCTTCCTGCCCCTCCCCTTCTCTTCTCTCTCTCAAAGGCCGCCTTTGCACCACCACCCCAATAAACCTCCCACGTGAGCTCTGCTGCATGGTATGACTCTGTGGTGTCCCTTGGCTCCCGCTCGCCTTCTGCCGCTAAACTATTACACTGAGTGTAAAGGCGCTGACTTCAAACCTGGCCATCTGAGTTCAATCCCGTGTCCAACATGGTGGAAGTAAAGAACTGATTCCTTCCAGTTGTCCTCTGATCTCCACCCAGGCACAGGAGCATGTGCCTCTCACTCCCACAAAGGAAATAAGTAAATGCAAATAACAAGATTTTAAACGGAAGCTGTTTGCTTTAAAGACTTATTTTTATTATTTTTGTGTGTGTTTGTTTTATTTTATTTATTTATTTATTTTCTGGACAGGGTTTCTCTGTGTAGTTTTGGTGCCTGTCCTGGAGCTTGCTGTGTAAACCAGGCTGGCCTCGAACTCACAGAGATCCACCTGGCTTTGCCTCCAGAGTGCTGGGATTAAAGGCATGCACCACCACTACGTGGCTTTATTTTTGTTATTTTATTTAGGTGTCTGTGTGTGTGCACACACATGTGCACCAGTCCTAGCCATGCACATGTCTCTACCTCCCCCCAGTGCTGGGATCTCAAGCCTGAGCCATTATTCCCTGATTACTTACATGGATGCTGGGTTAGAACTCACATTCTCATGATTGTATAGTGTGCTGGTTTGAATGGCAATGGCCCCATAGGCTCCTATATTTGAATGTTGAGTTCCCAGTTACTGGACTGTTTAGGAAGGATTAGGAGGTGTGGCCTGGCTGGAGGAGGTGTGTCACTGGGGGTGGGCTTTGAGGCTTCTCATTTGTTCTCTGCCTCTACTTTTCAGATCAGATGGAAGCTCTCAGCCCCTGCTCCAGCACTGTGCCTGCCTGCCACCCTGCTTCCCATCAAGATAATCATAGACTAGCCCTCTAAAACTGTAAGCACCACCAATGAAGTGCTTTATTTTATAAGTTGCCTTGGTCATGGTGTCTGTCCCCTCACAGCAATAGAATAGTAACTAAGACCCACAGCAAGCACTTTACCAACTACTGAGTCCTAATCACTTTCTTTTTTCTTTCCTTCTTCTTCTTCTTCTTCTCCTCCTCCTCCTCCTCCTCCTCCTCCTTCTCCTCCTCCTCCTCCTTCTTCTTTTTTCTTTTCCATTTTTCAAGACAAGACAAGGTTTCTCTGTGTAGCTTGGAAGCCTGTCCTGGAACTAGCTCTGTAGAGGAGGCCAGCCTTGAATTCACAGAGCTCTGCCTACCTCTGACTCCCGGGTACTGGGATTAAAGGCGTGCGCCACCACAGCCTGGCTGAGTCCTGATCACTTAATTTTAAAGAAACAGATGCAAAAAATATACTCTATTCTGAGAAAAATCATAAGAGAAACATCTTGACTCCAAACTCATGATCCTCCTGACCTCCTGGTGTGTGTACAATACCACACCAGGCAATTCAAGATTATTTCTCACAGGGTGGTGGTGGTGCATGCCTTTAATCCCAGCACTCGGGAGGCAGAGCCAGGTGGATCTCTGTGAGTTTGAGGTCAGCCTGGTCTACAGAGTGAGTTCGGGATGACCAGGACTGTTATACAGAGAAACCCTGCTCAGGGGAAAGAAAAAAAGTAAATCTAAAATACAATAAATGTTTGAGAAAACTGTTTGCTAGTCTGCTTTTTTCTATATTTGGAATATTTCATAATTAAAACCAAGTCTCCTCAAATGTAGTGGCACATGCCTGTAATCCCAGAGTCAGGAAGATTTCAAGCTCAAGGACAGCCAGGGCTACATAGTGAGTTTCAGGCCAGCCTGGTGTATACAGGAAGACCCTCTGTCAAAAACAAAACATGCCGGGCATGGTGACAGAGTTCTAGGCCAGCCTGGTGTACATAGTAAGTTCCAGGACAGCCAAGGTTAGATAGTGAGACCCTGTTTCAAAACAAAATAAACAACAACAAAACAAAAGGAAAACAAACAAAACACCTATTTTTCTCTCTTTTCTTCCCCCCAGTATTTCTTTTTTTTGTTTTGTTTTGTTTTTTTTTGGTTTTTCGAGACAGGGCTTCTCTGTGTAGCTTTGCGCCTTTCCTGGAACTTACTCTGTAGACCAGGCTGACCTCAAACTCCCCGAGATCCACCTGCCTCTGAATCCCAAGGGCTGTGCGGGAGGGGATTAAAAGGCTTGTGCAACACCACCATCTGGCACATCTCGACAAATAATGGAAGTGAGTGTTGAGCAACCCCTCGAGAGTCAAATGGATGCTCTCACATAGCGAGCCACTGCTGAGGGAGAAGAAGGGAAATTAAACTGACCATGAAGTAAGAAAACCGGATCTCAAAAATACGATGCTAAAAATAAAAATTCCCCTAGGTGAAGGAAGCCAGGTGGAACGTGCTGGCCAACTCCAGCTCCACTTATGTGAAGTATCAAGACACAAACAAACCCAGACAGCCAGGAAGTCATCAATAACAACCGGGCTCTCCTGCCGGGGTCTGGCCGGAGGATGTGAGGCCTGTGGGAGCTGAGGAAATGGGAGAAGCCAGACCTGAGACTGAGAAGGGGTAGCCAAGGAAGTGGAGAGAAAAGAAAGAGAGGGTGGCGCTGTGGGAGCCAGAGGGAGACTGTGAATCCTAGGTGAGAACAAGCCGTCAAAGAACGTGGTGGTCCGAAGTCAAGGGAGAGCAGAGCAGTCCGAGGATTTAGTTACCTTGCCAGTGGCAGTTTTGGTGAGATGGTGAGGGCTAGAGAGCTGGAAACCAATGTGAAGCAGTGTGGATAGATCCCTTCGTCACCAGCAGGAAAGGCTGGGGGGCTCTCAGAGACCAAACTGCAAGCATTAGCCAATCCCAGGGCCTCTTCCACACCAGAGAAAGAATTCAGAACAAAGTACGTCGTACGTCGTTGGAAGTTTAGCTCAGGTTAGCCTATAACTCACTACGGAGCTGAAGCTGGCTATAAACACCTGATCCTCTTTTTTTTTTTTTAATTTTAAGATCTATTTAACGGGCTGGAGAGATGGCTCAGAGGTTAAGAGCACTGACTGTTCTTCCAGAGGACCTGAGTTCAATTCCCAGCAACCGCATGGTGGCTCACAACCATCTGTAATGAGATCTGGCGCCCTCTTCTGGTCATACATGCTGTATACATAATAAATAAATAAATCTTTAAAAAAAAAAAAAGATAAAAAAAAAAAAAGATCTATTTAACTTTATTTTATGTGCATTGGTGTGAAGGTATCAGATCCCCTGGAACTGGAGTTACGGACAGTTGTGAGCTGCTATATGGGTGCTGGGGATTGAACTCAGGACCTCTGGAAGAGCAGTTAGTGCTCTTAACCTCTGAGCCATCTCTCCAGGCCTTCACCTGATCCTCTTCTATCAGAGTCCAGTGGCCATGGCCCACAGCCCCCTCCAGGAAACCCTTTCCTCCTATGCCACACCCATCCACCTTCCCAGAGTCCAGCTCCTTCCTCTTTGCTGAGCCCATGTCTCTGCGACCCTAGTCTCTGGTCCGTTGGACCGCCAATCTGTCAAGTATATAGCCAATGAAGAAACCCCAAAAGGATTACAAGAGAGACTGACTATGGTAAAATACAATAACTAAGATGGAAAAGCCAAACTTAACGATCCAACGAAACATTCCTGTCTTTCATGTTTTCTTTTGGAGACGAGGTCTCCCTGTGTAGCCCTCACAAGAGATCCAAATGCCTCTGCCTCCTAAATACTGGGATTAAAGATGGATGCCACCACTCCTGGCAATTAAGTGACTGTCTTTTTTTTTTTTTTTTTTTTAAGTTATTTTTTTTTGGGTTTCTCTGTGTAGCCTTGGCTGTCCTGGAACTTGATCTGTAGGCCAGGCTGACTTCGAACTCCCAGAGATCCCCCTGCCTCTGCCTCCTGTGTTGTCATTGAAGGCCTGTGCCACCACCGCCCTGCTGGATTTATTTACTTTTTCATTTTATGTGAGTGTTTTGTGTACATGGCCTGTGGAGGTCAGAAGAGGTCATCGGAGCCACCAGAACTGGAGTTAAGGACAGTGGTGAGCCACGAAGTGAATGTTGGAACCAAACCCATGTCCTCTGCAAAAGCAACCAGTGTCCTTCGGTCCATCAGACTCAGACTGCTAACTGCCCAGTCTGCTGACTTCAGGTGTACGTGTTCCAATAAATTACCTATTTTCATGATATATCTGAAATCTGTATCTGCCCCATGAGCTTGTCCTAAGGGTTCCACTGTTTGGTTTGTTTTTGTTTTTGAGGCAGGGTCTCACTATTTGCTCTGGCTGTCCTGGAACTCACTACGTAGCCCAGGCTGGCCTCGAACTCACAGAGATCCGCCTGGCTCTGCCTCCCGAGGGCTGGGATCAAAGGCGTGCGTCACTGCCCGACTAGGATTACCCTGTGTTTTAAAGTGTCAGCCCACCACAGGTCACCTGGGAACTGGAGCTTTGGGGCCGAAGCCAAGTGGAAAGCCACGGATGGTTCATCTCAGCGTCGACACAGAGCAGATGTGGCCTGAAAAGGACACCCTCCTAATGGAGTGGTCTCCTAACATCTGTAAACACAAATGAAAGGCCAAACAAGACCAACTGCTTTCAGCCTGAGTGCTACCGCTATCTGGACAGAGCCTCAACTGGTTTTTTTTTTTTTTTTTTTTTTTTTTTTTTTTCCATTAAGATCTTCAGTCCTAGTAGTTTTTGGAAGAAGGAAAAGTCAGAGTGAAAGAATTCAAATCAGTCTTGTTCCAGTATTTCCATGCACTGTGATCTTTCTTCATCCGATGATGAATGGCAGCAATTAGTGCCTCACAAAAATGACGAATATAAACAGGATGCTTATGAGAAAAGAACAAGGTTACCAGACTGGCTCTTTATTTATTATCCATTAGGATCTTTAAAGGGCTGGGAATTGAACTTGGGGCTTTGTGCATGCTAGTCTAGTGTTCTGCCACGTGGCTATAACCCCAGCTGCTGCTACTTCCTTTTTTTTTTTTTTTTTTTTTAAGACAGGGTCTCAAACTGTCCCCAGACTTGTTATGTGGCTGATGACTGTAAACTTCTGATCCTCCTGCCTCCACCTCCTGAGAGCTAGCATTAGAGGCAAGTGCTGGGGTGGAATAGCAGATAGATGGCTGAACTATTTTCTGGTGTATGTTCTCATCAGTGAGCAGTGAATGGCTGGATCACGACTTCATACCTAACCATCTGACAGAGTTTGGTGCCAGTCAGCAGCACACACACACACACACACACACATTCTGATGCCTAGTGCTAAACTGCCTTCCTTTTAAATTGTGCACTCTAGTGTGGCGGCACACTCCTTTAATTCCAGCATGGGGAAGGCTGAGGCAGGTGGATCTCTATGAGTTCAAGGCCAGTCTTCATAGTGAGTCCCAGGCCAGCCAGGGCTCCATAGTGAGACCCTGTCTCAAACAAACAAACAAACAAACAAACAAACAAACAAACAAACAAACAAACAAATCATATAAGGGAGGAATTCTGGGATGGCTCAGCAGGTAAAGGGAATTGCCACCAAGCTTGACAACCTGAATTTAATCCCATGGACTGGCACGGTGGGAGAAGAGAAGTGACTCAAAAGTTGTCCTCTCGCTGGGCATGGGGCACACTCCTTTAATCCCAGAACTTGGGAGGCAGAGGCACGTGGATCTCTGTAAGTTCAAGGCCAGCCTGATCTACAGAGTGAGTTCCAGGACTTCATCAAGAGACTCTGTCTCTCTCTCTCCCCAAAATAGTTGTCCACTGGCCTCTATGTGCCTATCCACATATAAATAACTGTAATAAAAAATAGCATCTTCTAGTAGTCTCTGAATGTTAGCATTACGTTTTGATTAGAACTTTATTTTTTATTGGAGACAGGGTCTCACTATGTATACCAGGGTAGTCTGGAACTCACTCTATAGACCAGGCTGGCCTTGAACTCAGAGATCCGCCTGACTCTGCCTCCTAAGTGATGGGATCAGAGACATTGGACACCACACCTGGCTAAAACTTTATTTTATGTGTATGAATGTTTTGTCTGCATGTACATCTGTACACTACCTACATGCAGCGCCTGCAGAGGCCAGGATGGGCTATCGGATCCTCTGGAGCTGGAGTTGCTGTGAGCTGTTGAGGTGTGGGTGCTGGGAACTGAGCTCGAGTCCTCTGAAAGAGCAGCAAGCGTTCTTAACTGCTGAGCCATCTCTCCGGCCCTTTACTTTCTGTGCTTTTTGTTGTTGTTTGAGACAGAGTCTTATTATACAGCTGACTAGCTTTAAATTCATGGCAATTCTCCTGCCGCAGCCCGTAGAATGATGGGATTACAGGAATGCACCACATTCATCTTAAAGCTGTACTTCAAAGTTCATTATTACTATACTTCATGTAAAATGCATTTTAAAAACTATGGAGAGTGTTCTGTCAGCTGCATTAAAAAACAAAGCACAGAGGCTGGGCATAGTGGCACCCACCTGAAACCCCAGTGCTCGGGAGGCTGAGGGAGAAGGATGGAAAGTCTAGGTGTTATGAATTATTGCGTGTGTGTGTGTGTGTGTGTGTGTGTGTGTGTGTGTGTGTGTGTGTGGGGGGGGGGGGGGGGGGGGATCCTGAGGGTATCTCACGCATGCAGGGAAACATGCTGGGCAGATAGATGCACGCCATGAGGACATGGCGGTGGCCAGTAATTCACAACCCAGACGCTGCATCCATGTGGAGAGTTTATTATAATAGAGAGATGAAGAGAAAGAGAGAAAAGAGAAGAAGAAGAGAGAGAGAGAGAGAGAGAGAGAGAGAGAGAGAGGTCAAAACTGCACACCTTGTGGGAGGAAAAGGGGAAGAGAGAGGGGAAGGGGAGGAGTTGTCCTTAGAATGAGGCTTTTACATCAAGACGCAGGGCAGCGCCAAGGGGTGGGATTTCAAGAGGGGGATCAGAATCTTAACACTAGGGACCAGCCTAGGCTACACAGTGAGACCCTGTCTCAAAACAAAGCAACAACAACAAACCCCCAAACAAACCACTACTTGCCATTACAGGCCCCCACACAGGATGGCTTCGGAAGTCAGGACCCCTGCTCCTGGAACCATGCTCCCACAATGGACTAAGGGAACAGGCTCTGCAGGAAGTCGGCTTTCCATCAGAATATCTGTACAAATTGGGAGAAAACTGTAAAAACCAAACAAACTTTTAATCTCAGAATAAATCACCGTAGCTTTCTCTCTTCCTTTAACATGTTGCTAGGTCCATAACAGAAATTTCAACCCCCAAACCAAGAATCTGATTTTAAGAATTTTAAAATGTATTTATTTTGAGCCAGAGTCTATACGTCCCCGACTGGCCTGACCTCACTCTGTAGACCAGGCTGGCCTAAAACTCAAATCCCCCTGCCTCTGCCTCGCAAGTGCTGGGAATTCAGGACAGCCAGGGCTATGCAGAGAAACCCTGTCCCCAAAAACCAAAACCAAAACAAACAACAAAAAAAGACAAAACTTCCGCAAATAACCCAAAATACCACCTTTTTGCTTTAAGATGTGTCTTTAAATTGTACATAAGGTTTTCTCATTTTTCTTTTTCTTTTTTTTTCTCACACTGGCCTTACACCCACAGCCTCTACCACTAAACCTTTGTCCAGTCCCGGACAGGTCTGTACACAGTCCTGTGCTGGGCTGGATGGAAAGCGGTATTTAACTCGTCTGCGGCTCAGTGCACATATGCTCCAGAGCACTGAGCTCAGGAATTCAAATTATACGCTCAGTCAGGCATGGCGGCACAGACCTTTGATCCCGGCACCGGGGAGGTGGAAGCAGGGGGAGGTGGATGAGTTCACAGTTATCCTCAGCTATACAGACAGTTACTTGAGACCCAGTCTAAATAACTAATACATCCATCTACTTATTTCAGCCAATTGAGGTGGTTCACGAGCATCCGGGCAATGGAGAGGTTGAGGCAGGATGGCCCCAAGTTCAAAACCGGCCTGGAACTCTGTCTCCAAAAAGGAAATTAGAGGGGCTCGGGAGATGGCTCTGCGGTTAAGAGCACTGGAGGCAGAGGCAGGCGGATCTCTCTGAGTTCGAGGCCAGCCTGGTCTACAGAGTGAGTTCCAGGACAGCCAGGGCTACACAGGGAAACTCTGTCTGGAAAAACAAAAAGATCACTTTCCCCAGTCTCTTTTTTTTTCTTTTTGGTCTGCCCTACCCTGCTACGCAGAGAAACCCTGTCTCAAACAAACAAACAAACAAACAAACAACACTGGCTGCTCTTCTAGAGGACCCAGCTTTAGTTCCCAACACCTACATGGTGGCTCCCAAGTGTAACTCCAGTTCCAGGGAACATGGCGCCCTCTCCTGGTCTCTTTGGGTACTGCAAGGGTGCACAGACTTACATGCGGGCAAAACATCTATACATCAACCAATAAACAAATCTAGCCAGGCGGTGGTGGCGCACACCTTTAATCCCAGCACTCGGGAGGCAGAGGCAGGTGGATCTCTGTGAGTTCCGAGGTCAGCCTGGTGTAGAGTGAGTTCTACAGTGAGACCCTGCCTCAAAACAAACAAAAAAGAAAAAATGAACGGTGAACTAAACAGTTCTCTGGAGAAGGTGCCCAAGTGGCCACGCGCAAAGCCGCTGACCATCTCAGAGAAACACAGACCAATGCACAGCGAGATCCCACGTCACAGCCACTGGGAGAGCCAGGACAAGAAGACAAGTGTTGGCGAGATGTGGGGGGAACCAGTGTTCACATGTCGCCGTGGGAACGTGAAACAGAGCAACTGATGTGGAGAAACCAGTCAGGTCTTCTCCAGAAGTTCCCATGTGACTCAGCGTTTCCACTCTGACAGATATAATAAGCAAGAGAAATGAAAACTTGTGGTCCGCATTAAAAATGTGCACATAAACGTTCTTGGCAACCCTGTTCAGTCAGAGCTCCAAAATAGAAACAACACAAACGTCCACTGGATGATGAATGAATAAACATAATGTGATCTGCACCAAAATGGAATATTACTCAGCCATAAAAAGGAACGAGCCGGGCATGGATGCAACACCATGGATAAATGTTGAAGATGCTGCGCTAAGTCAAAGGAGCCAGATACGAAAGGATAACTTTTGTTTCATTCCCCTGACATGAGGAATGGGGGGCGGAGGCATGGATTTAGAAACATGCTAAGTGAAATAAGCCAGACTCAAAGGCTGGATTATCTACTCTAGGACTCTATTATATGAAATGTCTAGAATAAACAAATCTATGAAGACAGGGAGTAGATTAGTCTAGAAGCTAGGGGGCAGGAAGACTTTGGAGCAAAGGACTGATAAGGTCACTGCTAAAGGCACATCTTTTGGGTGTGATAAAGGGGTGTGGCATTAGATGTAGGTTACGGTTGTGAAAACCGTACCTATATATTGACAACAGCAAAGTGTTCATGGTTTGAAAGGCTATGATGGGGTCTGGCACAGTGGAAGACACCTGCAATCCCAGGGCAGGGCGTCAAGGCCCGTGTGGGGGACCCAGTGAGTTACGGGCCAGCCTGGGACTACACAGTGAGGTGGTCTCAAAAAAACCACCCACCCCACTCCCAAATGTACACCACCCACACCCCTTCCCATAAAAGGGACTGTGTAAACTTTATCTCAAAAATGTTTTAATTCAATGTCTAAGGTACGCAGTGACATTTATTACATATTAAGTACCAGCTTGAAATTGCCGAAAATTCAGATGACCCGACACCCACCCCCAAATTCTCCATCAAGAGCTCTTCCGGCAAAGACGCACTCTCTCCTCGCCATACATACTGAACGGACGGACACGAAGGACTGTGTCCACCTCTGATGCTGCCCAGGGCTCCACTCACTGCCCAGGTCCCGAGAGACTCTTGTTCATGAACTGTCTTTTCACAAAGCATGTCCACCACTGTCGAGGGCACAAGACAGAACAGGCTCAGGGTCAGGCTCAGGCTCAGGGCACAGTGCAACCTCAAGGGCGGGCCAGCATTCCAGTCAATGTATGAAACACAACTGTATCCAAACGAGCTTGGCCTCTTGCATTAGACTCCCAGGTGACCACAGCAGAGCAGGTAAATGTGTTCACTTGCCCTCCAGAGGCGTGAGGCTTGCATCCACCCACAGGTAGAAAACATTTGGGGGGGAAAGGAGTGTGAGCCAGGCACAGTAGCATACCCGTATACTGCGGAACTAGAGGCTGAGGTAGGAGGAGCTCAAGGTCACCTTTGGCTGTGTGGCCAGTTCAAGCTCAGCTTGTGCTACTGTGCCAACCCCTCCCCGCAGGGGGCCCTACCATGTCCTGAGCACACACAAACGCTGCTCCTAGTGACTTTTCCCTGTGCAATGCAATAGAGCCACCATTTACATGGCATTCCGTGTACTCTAGGTGTGGGTAACCTGGGGCATCCCAAACCCACCGAGGATGCACACAGGTCATAGACAAACATCATGCCATTTTACAGAATACCCAGACTGTGGCTCCAACGGCTGTCAAGGAATGACCACACATCCCATACGTAAACCCTGCACACGACTGAAATCTGTTCATTATTGAGTGTGGGGCAGTGAACGCTGCACTAGCCGAGTCCTCCTGGTCAGGCGGAAGTGAGCGTTCTTGTGACAGAAGACTTCGGTGGTTTCAATGGTAGCAGGGCAAAGGGCTAAGATCCGATTAGACAGGCAGGGGACTCACCTTGCTGGGTTTATCATTCTGAGGGTCGAAAACTTTCTCACAGAGCCGCAGTCCAGTCTCTTGCCTCAGCTGCTGTAGGTACGCCCGCATGACTTCTGAAACAATGAAATCTGCACGTGAGGATACATGCCGTACACACTGCCTGCCCGGCTAGACACTGACCTCAGCGAGGGATTTGCATACATTCAGACAGCTTAGAGAAAGAAAGGCTGGTCCAGCCAGACCCTTTCCTTTTCTTTTCCTTCCTTCCTCTCTCTCTTGCTCCCCCCGCCCCCCCAACAGGGTTTCTCTGTGCAACATTTCTGGTTGTCCTAGAATTCCTTTGTAGACCAGGCTGGCCTTGAACTCAGAAATCTGCCTGCCTCTGCCTCCTGAGTGCTGGGATTAAAGGTGTGCGCCACACCACCCGGCTAGATTGTTTTCTTTTTACCCCTCTCTCTCTCCCCCTGCACACTCACATGTATTTGCCTGTGTGTGTGCGTGTGTGCTTATGTGTGTGTGTGTGTGTGTGTGTGTTGGCTGGAGCTGGTTCACTCCTTCTTCGGTGGGGGTCCCAGGAATCAAATTCAGACTGTCAGGCTTGGCAGCGAGCACCTCTTCCAGCTAAGCCACCTTGCTGACCCCAGATGGTTTTTAACTACGTTCATTTTGGTCCAACAGTCTCTGCATGTTACACGTGTTAGCCAGCTCTTCCGTGAGAGTAAGGCAGCACCTGTGTGCTAAGTACCCCACCGTCAACCTGAGTACCAGTCAGCGGGCTGGGGGGGGGGGGTTTCAGTGGAGAGGAGGCTCGCTGTGCAGGCAAGAGGACCAGAGTGTGAATCTCAGCACCCACGCAAAGGTAGGATGGACATGGTGGCTGGCCGGTCATCCCAGCCCTTAGGAGGCAGAGTCAGGGGATTCCTGGAGCAAGTCGGCCAGCTACACTAGCTGAACCAGTGAGCTCCTGGGTCAGTCAAAGAGCCTGCCTCCTCACATGCAATGTGGAGAATGACCAAGGAAGACCTGCCATCAACCTCTGGCGTCCACACACATATGCCCACAAATCTACATGCCCACAAGTGCATTCACACCTACACCTACACTTACTTGCTACACACACACACACACACACACACACACACGTAAACACATGCACACACACATACACACACTCGCATGCACACACGTGTGCACACACACACACCCCTTACACGCAGTCCCATCACACACACGCACACACATACGCACACACACACCCCTCACACGCACATACACACGCACACGCACACACGCACACACACACACCCTCACACGCACAGTCCCGTCTCACCATCCTCCTGTTTGTTCGCTGGCTTGGCATAAATGGCATTGAGGGGAAAGCCAGGCTCTCCAGGAATGGGAAAGTTGGTGATTCCTAGCGTGTACATTTCCTTCTCGCCTTGGCTCTTGGAATTGCACTAAAATTAAAGGACACATTTGATAAGAAGAGTAATTAATTCCCAAACTGCCAGTGTTCGGTGCAAGCAGCTGCCGGGGTGTGACAGGGTTTTGTGAGCGCCCTTCTGCGGTGAGAGAAACTGCAGCCTTCTTCAGAACACTGCTTCCAAGAAATAAAACCACAGAACCTACGACTGGGATCCAGTAGTTAAAAACTGGAAACCAAATTTACCATCCAGACAGACATTTCTCCTCATAAATGCACACAATAATATCTTTTAGTTTTGTTTGTTTTTTTAAGTTTTCTGAGACAGTCTTACTATGTAGCTCTGGCTGTTCTGGAACTCACTCTGTAGACCAGGCTGGCCTCGAACTCACAGATCCACCTGCCTCTACCTCCAGAGTGCTGGGATTAAAGGCGTGTGCCATCACACTCGGCCCTGCTAAGATCTTACTAGTTAAATCCTGAAGTAGTGATAAACGCGAACACATTTCAAAGTCCGCTCTTTCAAACACACGAGGACTGTGAGCCTTTAACTCTGAGACGCTAACATGGCTGTGTGCTGCTGTCCTCCACACCCGATGCAAATGCTCAACTGTTCTCAGATGATGAAGGAGACTCCTGTCTCCACACATGACACCTCCCAGCCCCTCTTCCTGTCACTTCCCCTGTGGGTTCAGAGACCCGCAACAGAGAGATCTTTGGCTTGTTCTCTGGTCTTAGCAGACCCGTGTGCTTGTGAGGGGTAGACTCTCTCCTTCTGTTGTCCTTGGGTGAAGAGCCAAGCCTGCCCCATTACCTTTTGGAGTTTCTTTAGACACTCGGAAATGTAGAGCGTGATGTAGATCAAGGTCCTGTCCGCTTCATTCTGCAAGGGAGAAGAAAACAACATAATGGCCACGTGAGATGGACGCATCAGAGCATCTCTGCCCTCGTTATCCGCTAGCAACCCACAGGGTGCATGGTCCCCCAAGCCCAGCTGTGGGGCTGCCCTGGCCAACAGCCCCTTGATCGTGCTGCATAAGATGGAGAATGAACAGCTGGGGGTGACTCCACGGGTGGCTCTTTGTTTTTGGGGGGGGGGTGAGGTTTTCAAGACAGGGTTTCTCTGTGTAGCTCTGGCTGTCCTGGAACTCACTCTGTACATCAGGCTGGTCTTGAACTCAGAGATCCCCCTGCCTCTGCCTCCTGAGTGCTGGGATTACAGGTGTGCCACCACCGCCCGGCTAAGGTGGCTCATTTTTAAAAACCATTTTTCCCTTGAGAGTCTCAGACCAGACTCATCCCTTCCTAGGCAGCGGAAGAAGTCATTCCACATGTGACAAGTTCTGGGAGAGCCCTGCAGGCCCGACATCTCCATCTACCAGCAGGAGAATCTCAAGGCAGTGACTACGGGTCACATGGGGCCTGTACCCCAGGCCCATTTTTACAGTTATGGTCAGAAAAGAGGTCACACATGCCCCCCACGCTCTGTTTTGTTCTGAGCTAGGCTCTCTGCTTCACAGCCCTGGCTGGCCTCTAACTCTTGGACAATACCCCAGCCTCTGGCTCCTCACAGGCGGATGCTACACCCAGCTTGTCCCTGTCACGCCTCTCACAAACACAGCACAAGCTGCCTGTTGGCCACAGAAACGCTGTCAGCGCTGGATAGAGTCCACATCCTGTTGGATCCCGATATCCCAGAACTGAGTGAGCAGAGGCTTAAGTCACATAGTTTACAACACTGTCGAGAACATTCCTTGCCCTTCTTTGTGCTCATCTCGGTAGCTCAGCAGATATTTTGTGCATCTGTCCCCTTTACAGGCAGGCTCTCTACTCTCCCCTTGACCACCCTCCTCACAGGGAGACAAGGGAGGAAGTGGTCCCAGGAAGGGCCAGCCATTCACGTCCCCCACCCTTCATCCCAGCTGGGTCCACGACACAGCGGTGCAGTAGACCACCCCTCTGAAATGCTTGGGACCAGAGGTCTTCTAGAAGCGGCGTGGTCTCGATTTGGGAATATCTGCGCAGACTTCACTAGTTAAACATCCTGAATCCAAAACACTCCAAAATCCAGTTTGTAGCTTAGGGGTCTAGAGCATTTCAGGCTTGTTTGTCTTTTAGAGTAGGGAGAGAGGGTATTGCTTGTACTTTTTTTGAAACACAGTTTCAGCCTGGAACTCACAACAATCCTCTTGCCTCAGTTTTCCAAGTGCTGGAATGACAGCAATTTATTCTCAGTGTCCACCCTGTATACATACAAAAAAGTGATGGGAGGCAGAGGCAGGGGGATTACCCTAAGTTCCAGACCAGTGTGGCCTATATAACAAGTTCCAGCCAGGGCTACATAGTAAAACCCTATCTCAAAGCCAATGACCAAACAGCATACGAGACTTTTGACCAGTTATCCATAAATTGGGCCTGGCACTTCTGGTGCTTAATCAATATTAAGTAAACACAGACGTATCTAGACTGGGGCTTGGCAAACTCTGTCAAGGCTGGATAACAAGCTTTTCAGGCTTTGAGGCTAAGGCAGTCTTTGTTGTGGCCAATCAATAAGTTCAGTATGAGAGCAGCCACTGCTAATACATAAACAAATGGACGCGGCTGTATTCCAACAACATTTATTTGCAAAGAGAGGCAGTGGGTCATTTGGCCTGCAGAGCAGTAAGGATTCTGAAGGGAAAGAATAAAAGCTAACACAGGATTGAGGTGAGAGCTCAGTCGTTAAGAGCAACTGCTTTTTCAGTGGACCTGGACTTGTTCCCAGAACACACACAGTCATTTCTAACTTAAGTTACAAGGGACTCAACTCCCAGCTCCCTCTTCTGGCCCCTGAGGGCACTGCACATACATGGTGCACACATACACACACACACACACACACACACACACACACACACACACACACACAAATAAATAAATTGGCTGTCTTGGAACTCACTATATAGATCGGGCTGCCCTTCAATTCACACAGACCTACTTGCCTCTGCCTCCCAAATGCTGGGATTAAAGGTCTGTGCACCCATGCTCAGCCTAAAATAATCTCAAAACAACAACAACAACAACAACAAAAAACCCTACAGCATTTCCCATCCAGCCTTATTTACAAAACAAGACATACCATTTCATTTAACCTTTACAGCAACCCTGACTTCAAAGTAGATTTTGTTTTGTTTTGGTTTGGTTTGGTTTTGGTTTTCAAGACAGGGTTTCTCTGTGCAGCCCTGGCTGTCCTGGAACTCGCTCTATAAACTAGGCTAGCCTCAAACTCACAGAAATCCTCCTGCCCTTGCTTCCTGGGTGCTGGGTTTAAAGGCGTACGTCGCCACCACCACCTGGCTCGAGGCAGATATTTATCCCCACCTGAAAACTAAGCATCCCCATCTCTGGAAGTTACCTTAATTTCATAGTTCTTGAAGAAGACGTTGGCCTTGAAGTAATAGATGGCTTCATCCACAATATCTGTGTCTTTTGCTAAGTAGGAAACAAGGAGGAAGGCAGAGACATTACCAAAGGCAAACCACCCACCCACAGAAGCTATAAGGAGAGGTCTCCAAGCGTACTTATCACAAGATCTGGAGGTGGATAAAGTAGAATGTGGCTGGGGCTAGCCAGAGAGATGGCTGTGCCCTTAAGAGCACTGGCTGCCCTTGCAGAGGACCTGGGTTAGTTCCTGGGGATCTGGCGCCCTCTTCTGGCCTCAAAGGGCACCAGGCAAAAACACTGATGTAAAAAATAAAAATAAAACTTAGAAAAAATAAACAGGGCTACTGAAATACAGTCTTCAGCGCTATTTCCAAAAACCAATGTGGCTTATTTTTAGTTTTATTATCTCTGAAAAAAACATATGTGCTCATTAGAAAAACTAAATCAATTAAAAAAAAGATTACCATCTTAATTAAGACTTATCACCCAGAACAAACTATTATTGCTGTTTAGTAACCAGTTAAGACCTCAATGCACTTACAGAAATGGGTTGAGACACAGGCTAACTCCCTTTAAAAAAAAAACAAAACAAAAAACCTCTATGCATGCCGGGCGGTGGTGGCGCACGCCTTTAATCCCGGCACTGGAGAGGCAGAGCCAAGTGGATCTCTGTGAGTTCCAGGCAAGCCTGGTCTACAAAGTGAGTTCCAGGAAAGAAACAAAGCTACACAGAGAAACCCTGTCTCAAAAAACAAAACAAAACAAAACAAAAAAACCCTCTATGTGTGTCTGTGTGTTTGCACATGAGTGCAGATGCCCAGAGGTCAGAAGAGGGCGTGACATCCCTTGGAGCTGGAGTTACAGGTGATTGTGAGGCCAGTGTCGGTGCTGGGAACGGAACTCTGTCCTCTGGAGGAGCAGAAAGTGCTCCTTACCACTGAGCCATCCCTCCAGCCCCAACAGTCTAAGTGCTCTGAAAAGGAAAAAAGCATTCAATATAATTGTATTTGAACCCACACGCTCTAGTTTCAGGGCAAATACTCCAATTATTTGGGAACACTGGGGTTCAGATGACTTTCTTTCTTTTTATGGAAACCGTGGCTTAAATATAGCATGAGCTGTTCTAAGTGGCCGCAAACTGAGGAAAGCCAGAAGCACTCTGTGACAAACACAGACCTCATCAAACAATTGCTTTGGCAATCTTGTCTCTTTTGCATTTTGACAGGACAGACTTTCGGGGTTTGATAGCCAGCAGCTGGCTGCCATGTTCTCGAACAGTGCAAGGCAGAGCAGCCCTGGGCAACTGCCTCACAACCTAGCCAGTTCCTCTGCTGGAGGATCCCTGTGGAATTCTACTCTAGCCGCTGTGTTCTCTATACTCTGCTCTCAGTAAGAGGAAACTTCTGAGCACCTGGGAGGAGACGGCAGAGGAGACGGGCCTCGAACAGAGCGTAGCACACAGAGCCATCTAAAGACATTTGACAACAGAGAATTTTTCTGTAGGTGATCTTAAAGCCCAGGCCTCAGACATGCTATACACAAGGCCCTCCCTTACCACAGGGCCCTCCCTCTGCCCCAGAATTCATCTCATCAATGCTAAGACAATTCACAACACAGACAGACATCTACGACAACAGTTCCAGCCCCTCTGGGAAATGAAGAGTCAGTCACCCCTCCTTTGTTCAGTTTCTCGGGGTCTCATTCTCCCTTGAGGAGTCAAGAATTTCGAAGGGGGTTCATGTTCTCTCCATTCTGGGGTGGCTGTGTCTGCTGGTGCAATGTGCTATCTGTAACTATGCGACAAATGGCCCTTCCTCGTTCTGGGCCAACGTTCTTTTTCTTTGGGCTGTTAACTTTTTAGTACTGCTGTTCTCCTCACGTTTGTCTTTTTCCATCTGCTCCTTTTTCTCAGAATCAAGTAAAAGCTGTGGGGACTTGCCAAATCCATTGAGTTTACTTATGTTTCAACCAGTGCTGACAACGAATTCACCTAAGAGCAGGTCAAGGAGAATAACCCAGCAGAGGAAGGGCAGGGGATGAGGACGCAGCTGGGAATTGTAACTGTGGTCATGGAAACTGAATGGAACTCAGGCCAGACATTTGCAGGCTCTGGGGTGCTGTGTCTGCGGCCACAGAAACGACACCATTGGCGGAACATCTCAGAACACGTCAGAGAGCTTCGGGTTTGAAAAGAGGCTTCTGGAACAGTGGAAAAATGCCTCCAAAATCAAATGGGAGATCTGGAGGGCAGTAGAGGGCATTCCATCTTGACGACAACAAACAACGAACAGGGAATACGGCGTGTGACCCCAAAATTCAGGAGCCTCAGACCAGACTGGGAAACAAAGCTGAGATCGAGTATCAAAAATCAAAATACAAGCAGGTGGTGGTGGCACACGCCTTTAAATCCAGCACTCAGGAGGGAGAAGTAGGCAGATCTCCATGAGTTCAAGACCAGCCCGGTCTACAGAGTGAGTTCCAAGACAGCCAGAACTACACAGAGAAACCTTGTCTTGAAAAACAAACAAACAAACAAACAAAAAACCAAAAAACCAAAAACAAACAAAATCATGGGCTGGAGAGATGGCTCAGCAGTTAAAAGCACTGCTGCTCTTCAGAGGATCCAAGTTCAGTTCCTAGCCCTCACATTGGCTCACAACCACCTGTAACTCCAGTTCTAGGGAATCTATCGCCCTCTTCTGGCTTCGGTAAACATCAAGCACAAATATGGTACATATATATCCAGGTAGGCAAACACACACCACATAAAAGAAAAATCCAAACTCCAAACAAAAAAGAACCCATGTTCTCCTCATATGCCCCGTACAAGAATTCTAGCCACGTACTCACACAAGCAGGTGCAAGTGTGTGCACAGTGGAACATCTACAAAGGAGACCAAGAAACAGTGACATCAGGTGACAAGGAAGGACAGAATGTGGGTAAAAGGGCAAGAGTAGCTGGGTGGTGGTGGCAAACGCCTTTAATCCCAGCACTCGGGAAGCAGAGGCAGGCAGATCTCTGTGAGTTTGAGGCCAGCCTGGGCTACAGAGTGAGTTCCAGGAAGGGTACCAAAGCTACACAGTGAAACCCTGTCTTGACATACATACATACATAAATAAATAAATAAATAAATAAATAAATAAATAAATAAATAAATAAATAAGGGCAAGAGGACAATAAAGCTCTTTAAAGGGCAATAAAGCTAGTTTTTCCATTTTCAGCTCTGTCCATACTAAAAGTGAAGCTCTGCGGCTTCGGAATGGCCAGCCTAGCCATACAGGTCACTGAGATGGACAGAGTCGGAGACTGGGCAAGGGTCTGAGCAGCTTCTTTAAACCAGCTCTTTTTAGTTTTGGTTTAAAACCAAAATTTAAAAAAAGGAAAAAGAAAGAAAACAAAACAAGCCACCACCACCAAAACCAAACCAGTTAAAGGACAAACAACAAAGACACCAGGAGAAGCCAAGAAAAGAAATTCAGAAGAACAAAAGCACGAATAGAAACGAGCAGTTTCAAAGCACATGGAAAGTTAGGATCGCAGCGCGGGGCAGATGCCTGTCACCCCAAC
Source organism: Peromyscus aztecus (assembly GCA_902168405.1). Taxonomy (NCBI): domain Eukaryota; kingdom Metazoa; phylum Chordata; class Mammalia; order Rodentia; family Cricetidae; genus Peromyscus; species Peromyscus aztecus. The sequence continues at coordinate 19,540 of CABHPQ010147785.1, forward strand.
ACTGGGGAAGCAGGCAGGGGGTCACCAGGAGGGTCCCCACAAACCGAGGCTGGCTTGTCTGACTTCAGGACCATCGGTTTCACCCTCTTCTGACATATCCAAAAAAGGGTCTAACACTGGGGTTTGGTGAAAAGTGAGGACCCCAAGGCTGTGGCGATGGCTCAGAGGGTCAGAGCGCTGCAGGGGAAGCTCGACCACCTGAGCAGGGATCCCCGAGACTAATGTCAAAACCTGAGGTGGCGTATCATCTTCTCACGTCCACCTGTGTGCTGGGGCCCACGTCGGCCCTCACACACAAACATGCACAGTCCAAGGCAAATGACTATTTTTGAAAAGCTGACAGAAGTAATAGCTTTAGTGGGGAAGGGTTAATTTTTCTTGGTTTTGGAGACAGGTCTCCCTGTGGGGCTTAGGCTGGTCTTGAACAGCCAGACTCCAGCCACCTCCTATCTCAGCCTCCTGCGTACAGCACCATGCCCACAGAATGCTTTCTGCTGCTTTCATGTTTCCAGCATGATGACAGAAGAAGGCTGGGAACCCGGCACTCAGTCAGTCTGACATGGCTGACAGTGACTGTGGCCAGCATTAAACACATTTCCTCTCTCTCTTTGTTGAGACAAGGTCTCATGTAGCCCAGGTTGGCCTGCAACTTGCTGAGGATGACTTCGAACTTGTGCTCTCCCTGCCTCCACCTAAGTGCTAGGATTACGGGTGTGCACCACAACAAACCTGGCTCAGGGTGAACCGGGGATGGAACCCAGGGCCTCCTGCATGCTAGGCAAGGCCTCTCCCTACCGAGCTACACCCCCAGCCCACACTTCCTCTTTGGTTCACCCACACGTCCTGAAGGAGTCAGAAGTGACAAGGCAGTTTCCTGTGATGTCTCGAGGTGTAAAGTGTGATGCACAGCAGAGTGCAAGCGACCCGGCGAGGCTCTTCCCTGCTCCCACGTCAGCAGCTTGGCTGGACCGTTTGAACCCGAATGGAACAGAACATTGAGACTCACTCTCTCGAGGGGCGGGTCCTTTGAACTGACTTCTGAGGGGCAACAGTGCCATGTTCCCGACGAGCTTCGTGTCAGGGTCCATGAGAGAAGAGTGGTAAGCCTGCAGTGGCAAGCCAGGAAAGAAAGAGAACACGTGTCACCACCAGGCGACAAGGCCAGTCCTCCAAAGGAGGACTCCACTTGAGACCAACTCTGGGAAGAGAGGGTGGCAGCAGCAATGTGACCAGCCCCTGCCTCAAAGAAAACCAACCGGCAGATCCGGAGATGGTCTGTCAGCCAGTCGGTCACTAAGCACAGCCACGCCCCCAAACTAAATCAGACACGCACCACAGAGGGAGTCAGTACCCCTACTTCACCATTGAAAAACATTACAGCTAACTGTTGTCTATGTTCCTTTATGTTTTGTTTTTTCAAGACAGGGTCTCGCTGTGTAGCCCTGGTTGTCCCGGAACTCACTACGAAGACCAGGCTAGCCCAGAACTCACAGAGACCTGTTTGCCTCTGCCCCCTGTGCACTGGGATTAAATGTGTGCCACCACAGGCTTTATTGTCTGTTTTTTGTTCGTTTTTATGTTTGTTTGTTTTCAAGACAGGGTTTCTCTGTGTAGCTTTGGTGCCTGTCCTGAAACTCACTCTGTAGACCAGGCTGGCCTCGAACTCTCAGAGATCCGCCTGCCTCTGCCTCCCGAGTGCTGGGATTAAAGGTGTGCGCCACCACTACATCTGGCTTTACTGTCTATGTTCTTTCTTCCTTTTTTTAAGGAATAATTTATTTCACATGCACTTGTATTTTTGCCTGCATTCATGTCTGTGTGAGGGTGTCAGACCCCCTGGAACTGAAGTTACAGATACCTGTGAGCTGCCATGTGGGTGCTGGGAATTGAACCTGGGACCTCTGGAAGAGCAACCAGTGCTCTTAACCGCTGAGCCTTCTCTGCAGCCCTATTGTCTATGTTCTTAACGTTCTCTTCTATGCTATTACTATGTTGTGTGTTTGTCTTCATGGGTCTGGGTGCACATGTGTGTGGGTGCAGAGGTCAGGAGTCTGTGTCAAGTGTCTTCCTCAATTGCTTCCCCACCTTTATATTTGAGACAGGGGCTCTCACTGAACCTGAAGGTCACCTACTGGCCAGACGGCTGGCCAGGAGGCCCCGGAGACCTTCCTGTCTTCCCTCCCCAGCACTTGGTTTATGGGCACACACCACCACATCTGGCTATTTTTGTGGAGCCTGGGATTGAACTCAGGTCCTCATGCTTGAGTGGCAAGCACTTCACCAACTGAACCTTCTCCCCAGCCCCAGCTCTTTTTGAGACAGGGACTCACTGAGCAGCCCAGTCTGGCCTGGGACTCCCTAAGGAGACCAAGCTGACCTCAAGCTCACAGAGATCCGCCCGCCTCTGCCTCCTGGGAATACATCCTCAGGCTGGAAATGTGGTGTGGAGGGCTGTGTTTCCTTCTGGTGGGCGCATTCCACTATGGAAACCACAAAACAGGTTTCCCACCCTCCAGCTAGCCAGGACGCAAGCCCTAGTTTTGGAATTGGCCACTTCCTGTCTTTATGTCTCCAATCAAGACTGCATGCTTCTTTCTTCAATCTGTTTCCCCACCCCCCACTCCCTTCAACCCCAAGAGGGGTTCATGGAGCCCAGGCTGGCCTCTCACTATGCAGGTGAGGATGACTTTGAAGGTATCCTCCTGCCTCTACCTCCCCAGTGCTGGGAAGACAGGTCTAGAGAACCACAGTGTTGGCTTCAGGCAAGTGCTCTACCAACTAAGCTCTACCGCAATTCCCACCAGCCTGTTTCTAAGTTTGTAAAATGAATAAGATACACTACACCTTTGGAGAGGGAAAATCATACCGATGAATCACCTCATGTGCTGGTTCCTAGTTTTGCTTTTTATGTCTGCTGTGAACAAAACTGTTCATTCATTCATCAAATGATTGCTAAGCACCTTTTCTATGCAAGACAGAATGAGTGACAGCATAATTTTTTT